>OY811976.1:7524823-7670795 GCA_963681505.1 Eunapius fragilis | reverse complement strand
CCGAGCGCTAAGCGCTACTGACTTCCTATTTTCAACACTTCATTTTACATCATTTCTCTCTGGTAAAATCGATTTTGAGTTCTTGAATTAGCTTTGTGCAAATGTTGCATCGTCCGATACCCTAGGGGTTCAAACCCGCCATATCTTTCGTCAGGAAAGTTCAATTCACTCCTAATTTGGTTTTTACGTAGAGGGATCATGTATTTATTGGTTTGTCCTGTTCGTTAATTTTTGCTTTGTCCGTTACGGAGATACAACTGTGCAAAGTAAGTACATCTTTCCCGCTCGATTCGCGCCATTTGCATGGCCGTAGACATAATAATTTCATAATAACCTATGCATCCTGGCTATATCACGTGATTTCCGGCATTAATCCCACAGAAACGTCACGTAACTGTCTAGTTCCTGTACGTGGAGCAGTTAAATTTCGTTATTTGTTGACTATCACGATTTTTTCATGTAGGTGAAGCAACATGGCGACGCGTAGCACGAGTGAAGACGAGCCCGATAAGTTTAATTACGCTTACGAGTCTGAAAGGTTCGACGACGTTGATACCGGTATTGAACATCAATTCGACGAGACCGACGAGGATGCCGTGAGCGGTGACCCATACAATGATAATGGCAAGGATTGGGATCTCCACGGTGATGATGATTTGAATTTCGAAGGTGGTGATAATGACAACGAGTGTAGGGATGGTGGTGAAACTGAAGATGGTGGCAGTGGTAACAGTGATGAGAGCGGTGCGGATGATGGTGATGACAGTGATTCTGATGATGATTCTGATGATGATGGTGTGCCTGCTAAAAGAGTACGTGGGCAATGTCCCAGTCAGTTGCTGAATGTCTACCTCACTAGAGGAGGGTGCTGTAAAGACAGCTGCTTGATGAAATATGGTGATATACCCAGAATACGAGCACTCACATTATCAAGATTGGACAAGAAAACCAGAAAGGCAGTTGTTTTTGGAATGCTTGCTGTGATTCGGAAAAAATGTGATTCTCGAAGTTCATTCCAGTATCGACTTGACTGGTCCAGTCCTGTCTGCAGAGATGCTTTTTGTGCCGTCATTGGCACACCTTACCGAACATTGCAATGCTGGAAGAAGCAGTTGTGCTCTGACTCAGATGTTGCACCCCATGCCCATGGCAACAGTGGTAGGTCACCTCACAATGCCCTGTCTCGTTTGGACAAGAGTAGGGTGGTCACTTTCATTAGAAACTATGCAACCATAAATGCACTCCCTGATCCTGGACGGTTGCATGGCACAATCAGAGACTTTGTTCTGGAGAGCGGTAAAACAATGAAGTCGGTGTATGCCGAGTATTGCAAGGCTATGGAGGCTCTATCGGGGAGCATACCAGCACTGCAGCAGCCATGCCCTTACCGATTGACCAGTCGACTAAAATGGCAGTATTCTTTGCTTAATGTTCCTCCAGTTTCTCCAACATGCCCTGCTGTACGAGCTGTGAAATATGTGTCATTTATAGGACTCTGGCGCAGGTACTGCTCAAATGTAAAGATACAAGCAGCACGTAGTGACCTGTGTGACAAGTGCGATCAGTGGTTGGTCTCATTGAGGCACAGCCTGTCCGATGAGCAGCGCAAAATGATCAACGACAGATACAACCAACACAACATTAAGGCCAAGGCATTCCGCAACAGCTACAATGCAAATATTGAGGAGGCTGAAAGGGGATGGAGGGGAATGAGAAATACAGATCGTGAACAGATTCTACATAGGCTGGAATCGAGGGCCCAGCTGTCCCCCTTCATCTCACATGCCTACCTGGACATACAGATGCAGTACTCTTTTGACTATTGCCAACAGGTGTCTCTACCCTATAGTTCACAGCAGAGAGGAACCTTTTATTTCAGGACACCTCGCAAAGTCCAGGTGTTCGGTGTATGTTGTGAGCCATTGTCCCGCCAAGTGTTCTTTCTCATAGACGAGGCCCAGCAAGCAGGCAAGGGTGCTGCGGTGGTGGTCAGTCTGGTGCATGCTTTCTTCCATTTGCATGGACTGGGAGAGAAGCGTGTGACACTTCAGGCAGACAACTGTGTGGGCCAGAACAAGAACACCACCATGATGTGGTACCTAGCCTGGAGAGTGATTACAGGACAGCATGATAGAATCCAGCTTAATTTCATGCTGCCTGGGCACACTAAGTTCCGACCTGATTCCTACTTTGGCCTGTTCAAGAAGCACTACCGTAGACAGGACCGTATAGATGACATGGAAGACCTTGCTGACTGTGTCCATCAGTGTGGCCAGAACGTCACATGTGTACCACAGTTATACCAGGACTGGAAGTACTATGATTGGAATGCCTACTTGGGCCAGTGGTTTGGACCGCTTGTTGGAATTGGGCGCTGTTATGCATTTGAATTTGACAGAGAACATCCTGGTGTGATGATAATGAAGACCATGCCATCAGACACAAATCCCATCCAGGTGACCATGCTGAGGGCTGGAGTAACTTTACAGGTTATACGAGATGCTTATCAGAGCCAAAAGATGCCACCTACAATAGAACCAAATGGATTGTCACTTCAACGGTCGCTATACCTCTATGAAAAGGTTAGGGAATATGTTCTTGACCCACGGAAGAGGGACAGTGTGTGCCCAAAGCCTCTACAGGGCAGCACTTCAGGGGCCAACTCTTTGAGCACATCAGGAAATGTTCCCTTGCCACCTAACAATGACCAAGCAGGACCTTCCACAGCTATTACTAACCCGCCTACGGTTGAGGATCACGTGTCTGATGGTGAGTACAGTGAGGTCCAAGAAGATGAAGACATAGCCCATGTGCCTGGCAGAAGAAAACGTAGACCCAGGTCTGAACTGATACTTACACATCAGTGCACAACATGTGGCAGGTGGTATGCCAGCAACCCAGCCTTGTACCAGCACAAAAGGAACAAGCACAATCAGTCACTAGATAAAGGAAGTGGTGGGCAGAGTGGTGCAACAGGGACGGTGGACATTTCCTGTGATGTAGAAGAAAGCCAGGGTCCATCCAAGCGCACACGTAAGAAAAAAGCAGAAATTGATAGAACGTTTCCCTGTTCTGTGTGCGGCAAGAGTTATGGTAGCAAAGGCGCATTGTATAGTCACACAAAGAAGAAGCATGGATCATGACAAGCAATCAGTGGTCCTCTACATGAATCCATGTTTATCACACCTAGGTGAGGTATACTGTGTGTGCCACCATACATGGGTGGTGTGTTGGGTCACCAGTTGCACCTGTGTGTATGTGTGTCTCTACAGGGCACTACAAGGGCCAACACTTGTATACAAGCACACCTGATATATTCCCTTGCCACCAGATGAGGTGTCTGTACACCCTGTCACTATGTACACTGTGTTGAGGTGTCTGCATACCCTGTCACTATGTACACTGTGTTGAGGTGTCTCTGTGTATACCCTGTCACTATGTACACTGTGTTGAGGTGTCTGTATACCCTGTCAATATGTACACTGTGTTGAGGTGTCTCTGTGTATACCCTGTCACTATGTACACTGTGTTGAGGTGTCTGTATACCCTGTCACTATGTACACTGTGTTGAGGTGTCTCTGTGTATACCCTGTCACTATGTACACTGTGTTGAGGTGTCTCTGTGTATACCCTGTCACTATGTACACTGTGTTGAGGTGTCTCTGTGTATACCCTGTCACTATGTACACTGTGTTGAGGTGTCTCTGTGTATACCCTGTCACTATGTACACTGTGTTGAGGTGTCTCTGTGTATACCCTTTCACTATGTACACTGTGTTGAGGTGTCTCTGTGTATACCCTGTCACTATGTACACTGTGTTGAGGTGTCTCTGTGTATACCCTTTCACTATGTACACTGTGACAGGGTATACACAGAGACACCTCACACTGTGTTGAGGTGTATGCCCTGTCACTACATGCATGTACACTGTGTTGAGGTGTCTCTGTGTATACCCTGTCACTATGTACACTGTGTTGAGGTGTCTCTGTGTATACCCTGTCACTATGTACACTGTGTTGAGGTGTCTCTGTGTATACGCTATCACTATGTACACTGTGTTGAGGTGTCTCTGTGTATACCCTGTCACTATGTACACTGTGTTGAGGTGTCTCTGTGTATACCCTGTCACTATGTACACTGTGTTGAGGTGTCTCTGTGTATACCGAATCACTATGTACACTGTGTTGAGGTGTATACCCTGTCACTATGTACACTGTGTTGAGGTGTCTCTGTGTATACCGTATCACTATGTACACTGTGTTGAGGTGTATACCCTGTCACTATGTACACTGTGTTGAGGTGTCTCTGTGTATACCCTGTCACTATGTACACTGTGTTGAGGTGTCTCTGTGTATACCGTATCACTATGTACACTGTGTTGAGGTGTATACCCTGTCACTATGTACACTGTGTTGAGGTGTATACCCTGTCACTATGTACACTGTGTTGAGGTGTCTCTGTGTATACCCTGTCACTATGTACACTGTGTTGAGGTGTATACCCTGTCACTATGTACACTGTGTTGAGGTGTATACCCTGTCACTATGTACACTGTGTTGAGGTGTATACCCTGTCACTATGTACACTGTGTTGAGGTGTATAACCTGTCACTATGTACACTGTGTTGAGGTATATACCCTGTCACTATGTACACTGTGTTGAGGTGTCTCTGTGTATACCCTGTCACTATGTACACTGTGTTGAGGTGTCTCTGTGTATACCCTGTCACTATGTGCACTGTGTTGAGGTGTATACCCTGTCACTATGTACACTGTGTTGAGGTGTCTCTGTGTATACCCTGTCACTATGTACACTGTGTTGAGGTGTATACCCTGTCACTATGTACACTGTGTTGAGGTGTATACCCTGTCACTATGTACACTGTGTTGAGGTGTATACCCTGTCACTATGTACACTGTGTTGAGGTGTATACCCTGTCACTATGTACACTGTGTTGAGGTGTATACCCTGTCACTATGTACACTGTGTTGAGGTGTATACCCTGTCACTATGTACACTGTGTTGAGGTGTATACCCTGTCACTATGTACACTGTGTTGAGGTGTATACCCTGTCACTATGTACACTGTGTTGAAGTGTCTCTGTGTATACCCTGTCACTATGTACACTGTGTTGAGGTGTATACCCTGTCACTATGTACACTGTGTTGAGGTGTATACCCTGTCACTATGTACACTGTGTTGAAGTGTCTCTGTGTATACCCTGTCACTATGTACACTGTGTTGAGGTGTCTCTGTGTATACCCTGTCACTATGTACACTGTGTTGAGGTGTCTCTGTATATACCCTGTCACTATGTACACTGTGTTGAGGTGTCTCTGTGTATACCCTGTCACTATGTACATCGTATGGACGTGTCTCTGTCTTGTACGCCTTCTCAGCTGTATTGTAGTGTCTGTGTGTACATACACTATATTGAGGTGTCTGTATACCCTGTCACCATGTACTTCACCTTGTACCCCTGTCACCGTGTAAATTGTGTTGTGGTGTCTCTGTGTAAATTGTGTTGTGGTGTCTCTGTGTACACCCTGACAGATGTGTTGTAGTGTCTGTGTGTATCTATGCTGTGCTGAAGTGTTTATACATGTACCCTGTACCATGTGCCCAGTTATATGGTGTCACTGGGGACTCGATGAGACTGACTTTTGCTACCAAACTTGTTCTGTTTAGATTGATATTAAATTCTTTGTAAATGAATACTATTATAAAACTTCCATGTGTTAAATCATGAAACCTTAGATAAACAAGCAAAGCTGCCCAGTTGAATGTCATTCTACTGGTTCCTAAACAGTAAATCATCTCGACCATTTCTTTCTTTTGTATTAACTACACATGAGGTGTAGTATTCATACACATTGACTTTCATATCAACCTAAACAATAATTTGGTATATTCACTTGTGCAGACTGATATGCCCCCAAACGATGCGCCTATTGGCATAGGTAGGTTTGGTGTTTACCTATATAGGAATGTTCATCCTTGCGTGCATTTGTAGTTGTTATGTAGTCATATAGAAGTGAACCTTCAACATCGATATCATCTACCTGTTACAGTACTGAACGTCATTTTCACATCAACCAGACATCTAATGTATGTTGTTTTCTGAACTCATGTGACTCTTGCACTTCTGGATGCGCCTACTGCTCCAAAATGGAATCAATGGGATCTTGTTGAGCAGGAATTGACGATGAGTTAGGTACTTGAATCAGTTGACTGCACAGCCGGACTGGTGCACCTGATCATTGTGAGTTAGGTAGCTAATTGTGGTTAGTTAACCTATGATTCAGTTGATTGCACAGCCATTGCAAGTGGCCTGGTGCACCTGATCATTGTGAGTTAGGTAGCTAGTTGTGGTTAGTTAACCTATGATTCAGTTGATTGCACAGCCATTGCAAGTGGCCTGGTGCACCTGATCATTGTGAGTTAGGTAGCTAGTTGTGGTTAGTTAACCTATGATTCAGTTGATTGCACAGCCATTGCAAGTGGCCTGGTGCACCTGATCATTGTGAGTTAGGTAGCTAGTTGTGGTTAGTTAACCTATGATTCAGTTGATTGCACAGCCATTGCAAGTGGCCTGGTGCACCTGATCATTGTGAGTTAGGTAGCTAGTTGTGGTTAGTTAACCTATGATTCAGTTGATTGCACAGCCATTGCAAGTGGCCTGGTGCACCTGATCATTGTGACTTAGGTAGCTAGTTGTCCTATGATTCAGTTGTTTGCACAGCCATTGAAAGTTGACCTGATGCATCTGATGATGGGGTCATTTCAGTATCTATAGATTTGGGTGCATGTATAATGTTATTTAACATGATTTTGTGCATTGCGCTGTATTGATTTGTGAACGTGTATGAACCGTGTGTTGAAACAGTTCTGTTGAGAACTGGGCCACTAAGTTAGTGGCTTTTTTTACATTTACAGAAGTGGGCACCTTTCTCTGTTAAGAAATTCTCAGGACAGCTGAGATGTTTGTCCCGGCTGTCCAGAGGTGACTCCAAAGTACTGCTGTTAATCTTGCCCTCTGCGGTCTAATTTGGAAGTGCTAGTCGCATGATATTAAAGCTTAATAATTGACTTCGCGAACATGAAAATCAATTTAGTGCAAACGTAGAAGTGACCAATGAATTTACTGAATACATGATAAGGGATTACAAAGAATTTCTAAATGAGTCAACACTATATGTTTCCACATGTAGTCAGGGTTATACTTCTGAGGCACCTGGTCCCCCATGTCTTGGAGAAGGAATGTAGGGGGTCTGTTGGGTAGAGGGGGAGGAGATTGGATGAGTAGGGGCGTAGGGGATCAGATGAGTAGGGGCGTAGGGGATCTGTTGGGTAGGGGGGAACTGTTGGGTAGAGGGGTAGGAGATCGGATGTGTAGGGGGGTAGGAGATTGGATGAGTAGGGGGGTAGGGGATCTGTTGGGTAGAAGGGAACGAGATCGGATGAGTGGGGGGGTAGGGGATCTGTTGGGTAGAGGGGTAGGAGATTGGATGAGTAGGGGGGTAGGGGATCTGTTGGGTAGAGGGGTAGGGGATCGGATGAGTGGGGGGGTAGGGGATCTGTTGGGTAGAAGGGTAGGGGATCGGATGAGTAGAGGGGTAGGGGATCTGTTGGGTAGAGGGGTAGGGGATCGGATGAGTGGGGGGGTAGGGGATCTGTTGGGTAGAAGGGTAGAGGATCGGATGAGTAGAGGGGTAGGGGATCTGTTGGGTAGAGGGGTACAGCATCTGATAGTGGATCTGTTGGTCGGAGGAGTAGGTAATTTGATCATGATGGTTAAGAGGGTAGGGTTCTTGCCGGCGGCTTCTACCCCAACAATTATTAGCGCGACCCTGATATATAGTACAAAGGAAAAAATTAGGCACTAGACAAATCATACGTAAGCTTTCTTACACGGTTGCGTCCTCTTCGCGGCGGAGACCGATCGCAAGAACGCTCGGTTGATTGTTGGCGACGAGTTCTCCGCCGGGGCGACGTTGATCTCGATCGGTCTTCTGTTGCAGTGGTAGTGGAACGACGGGGTGATCTCTGCCGGGATCTTGATCTACGCTCTTGATCTGTAGTGGTAGCAGCCGGAAGAGCGCTATCCGCAGCACAGTTACTTGAAGATATAATACCAGCTGCAGCCGGAATGGCAGCCACAATCGCAGAGTCGTCGTTACAAACAGACGTCGACGGTTTCTCGCTATAATATAATCTTAGATTCAACAGTAATAGCTTTTGCCATGCATGCAATGTAAATGTAACTATTTGCATGTATGAAAACTTACATAGTGTTCCCCATGCGTACGTAGCTAGTTAACTGCGCCGTGACAAGTAGTCGACCTAAATGTTCGTAACGACAGTGTATGGTCCAGAAATATATATTACGTAACATTTGTGGAGGAATTTAATTATGAGTGTGCATGCCCGCTAGAGTTTAGAAACATGCGATCGCTTAAGCGTTTAGAGTCAAACACCTACTAAGACGGTATATCAGCTCTTTGCTGGATCGAGAGAATAGCTTAAGAATCACCGCATGTCTGCAGGGCGTGCTTTGCAATTATCTAACATTGACCAGAGTATAACAAGAAACTCTCTAACAGGAACAGACTGGCATGTTAAGATGTGTACAGGTGTTTGTCACGAACACATGACCAATCTATTATTAACAAATTGTGTGGTTGGAAGCCACCCCCCCCCCCCAACCCCCCCACACCTCATGCCTTGCACCTCTTCATTACTAAGGTTTCCTCTCAGAAGACTAGCATGGAATTTTATAGCTGCTTTGACATCCAGGCATCTGTAAAGACTCTACATCAGTGAGGGCTTGTCACCTACAGTAGCTATCCCATTACCAGGCTCAACTAAAAAACATGAATACCACGTGTGGGATTATCACATCAGTCCCCTAACTTATAATTGATAAAGGTGCGAAAAATTACACACCCTTCCCAAAAGAAGACAAATCAGAATTTCAGATACAAGTAATAAACATGACACATCTTAATTTATCCATGTCCAATTATACAACTGTACCACACTTCTATACCCACAGCTCCTGAATGGCATCAGTTCTACAGTTTGGAGCATCAGTTGCCAGGCCTATCATCCCAGGTTCCAAGTGCTATGGTTGAAGTCAACTGAATAAGTGGTCATCATGCGCAACATACTCTATGCACTGATACTAGCAAAGCAGTGCATACACAGGATTGCACAATCATGAATATTAACAATAAAGAGAAAATGCAATTCACAATTCACACAACATTAAAGCCAAGGCATTCTGCAAGGGGATGCATGGAGGGGGGTGAGAGGTAAAGATTGTGAACAGATTCTACATAGGCTGGAATCGAGGGCTCAGCTGTCCCCTTTCATCTCACATGCCTACCATGCAGTACTCTTTTGACTATTGCCAACAGGTGTCTTTACCCTAGAGTTCACAGCAGAGAGGAACCTTTTATTTCTGGACACCCATCAAAGTCCAGGTGTTTGGTGTATGTCGTGAGCCATTGTCCCGCCAAGTGTTCTTCCTCATAGACGAGGCCCAGCAAGCAGGCAAGGGTGCTGCAGTGGTGGTCAGTCTGGTGCATGCTTTCTTCCATCTGCATGGACTGGGAAAGAAGCGTGTGACACTTCAGGCTGACAATTGTGTGTTAAGTACCCTATATATGTCACATCCAGGACATACAGTTGTACCATGTATCACTGCATGTAATTACATGTAAAGGTCATGAAAAAAAATCTCATCACCAGTTTAATGATCAGGACAGCAAAGTTTTCCTATAGTGTTACATCAACATGAACAATGCACACATGAAACACACTCATCACACACAGACCACAACACACATAACACACACCACACATGTGCACATACATGTAAAATAAATACCCAAACACACTCTAATCCACACACAAACTTGCTTGCTGTGTAGAGGTGAACATAAAAGTTTAAATGTCCATTTCAAGTTGCTCATGTCCTTCCTACAAGTAGATATATGTGTGGGCTGGGTAAGGTCTACTTTAGTCCATCATGTGTTGGATGTAATCCATGTAATGTATGTACGTAATGTTACACACACACACACAAAATACACACATGAACACAACACACATGCAAATTTTCAGTCTTGACCGTACATGTTTTTACACTGAGCAACACAGACACACATGCACACACATACAGTTCTTGAGTGTAGAGGTGAACTTTTCGATCACATGTCCATTTCACGTTGATCATGCGCGTTCTACACCGCAACACAGTGTACATAGTAACAGGGTGTACACAGAGACACCTCAACAATGTGTACATGCATGTAGTGACAGGGTATACACCTCAACACAGTGTACATAGTGACAGGGTATACACAGAGACACCTCAACACAGTGTACATAGTGACAGGGTATACACCTCAACACAGTGTACATAGTGACAGGGTATACACCTCAACACAGTGTACATAGTGACAGGGTATACACCTCAACACAGTGTACATAGTGACAGGGTGTACACCTCAACACAGTGCACATAGTGACAGGGTATACACAGAGACACCTCAACACAGTGTACATAGTGACAGGGTATACACAGAGACACCTCAACACAGTGTACATAGTGACAGGGTATACACCTCAACACAATGTACATAGTGACAGGGTATACACAGAGACACAATGTACATAGTGACAGGGTATACACAGAGACACCTCAACACAGTGTACATAGTGACAGGGTATACACAGAGACACCTCAACACAGTGTACATAGTGACAGGGTGTACACCTCAACACAGTGTACATAGTGACAGGGTATACACAGAGACACCTCAACACAGTGTACATAGTGACAGGGTATACACAGAGACACCTCAACACAGTGTACATAGTGACAGGGTATACACAGAGACACCTCAACACAGTGTACATAGTGACAGGGTATACACAGAGACACCTCAACACAGTGTACATAGTGACAGGGTGTACACCTCAACACAGTGTACATAGTGACAGGGTATACACCTCAACACAGTGTACATAGTGACAGGGTATACACAGAGACACCTCAACACAGTGTACATAGTGACAGGGTATACACAGAGACACCTCAACACAGTGTACATAGTGACAGGGTATACACAGAGACACCTCAACACAGTGTACATAGTGACAGGGTATACACCTCAACACAGTGTACATAGTGACAGGGTATACACCTCAACACAGTGTACATAGTGACAGGGTATACACAGAGACACCTCAACACAGTGTACATAGTGACAGGGTATACACAGAGACACCTCAACACAGTGTACATAGTGACAGGGTATACACCTCAACACAGTGTACATAGTGACAGGGTATACACAGAGACACCTCAACACAGTGTACATAGTGACAGGGTATACACAGAGACACCTCAACACAGTGTACATAGTGACAGGGTGTACACCTCAACACAGTGTACATAGTGACAGGGTATACACCTCAACACAGTGTACATAGTGACAGGGTATACACAGAGACACCTCAACACAGTGTACATAGTGACAGGGTATACACAGAGACACCTCAACACAGTGTACATAGTGACAGGGTATACACAGAGACACCTCAACACAGTGTACATAGTGACAGGGTATACACCTCAACACAGTGTACATAGTGACAGGGTATACACCTCAACACAGTGTACATAGTGACAGGGTATACACAGAGACACCTCAACACAGTGTACATAGTGACAGGGTATACACAGAGACACCTCAACACAGTGTACATAGTGACAGGGTATACACAGAGACACCTCAACACAGTGTACATAGTGACAGGGTATACACCTCAACACAGTGTACATAGTGACAGGGTATACACCTCAACACAGTGTACATAGTGACAGGGTATACACAGAGACACCTCAACACAGTGTACATAGTGACAGGGTATACACAGAGACACCTCAACACAGTGTACATAGTGACAGGGTATACACCTCAACACAGTGTACATAGTGACAGGGTATACACAGAGACACCTCAACACAGTGTACATAGTGATAGGGTATACACAGAGACACCTCAACACAGTGTACATAGTGACAGGGTATACAGACACCTCAACACAGTGTACATAGTGACAGGGTGTACACAAAGACACCTCAACACAGTGTACATAGTGACAGGGTATACACAGAGACACCTCAACACAGTGTACATAGTGACAGGGTGTACACAGAGACACTTCAACACAGTGTACATAGTGACAGGGTATACACCTCAACACAGTGTACATAGTGACAGGGTATACACCTCAACACAGTGCACATAGTGACAGGGTATACACAGAGACACCTCAACACAGTGTACATAGTGACAGGGTATACACCTCAACACAGTGTACATAGTGACAGGGTATACACAGAGACACCTCAACACAGTGTACATAGTGACAGGGTGTACACAGAGACACCTCAACACAGTGTACATAGTGACAGGGTATACACAGAGACACCTCAACACAGACAAAGCACCTTGCCATTCACCTAAACATTAAACCAAGTTTTATACATCTACGTAAACAAACACTAAAAGTAGAAGTTTGGACCTTTGTGGCCTGGGTAGCCCCGTTGTTAGGGAGTTAAATCGAGAGATGATGAACAGAACTTGAACCTATTTTTTTAAACATCTGGTTACATATGTCTGGTGTTGCCATGTGCACTTAATACATAAACACACACACACACATACACACACACACGCACATACACACATACACACATACACACACACACTCATGCCATGACCCTACAGCAGGGCTGGCATGCCAAACATGAACCTGTTCAATGACACCAATTTTCCACTTGTAAGGTACAGAGGCATCAGCTATAAGCTGCCTCAGAAATCTAAATTCCATTTATAGTACTCCATCTCTTTTATACATTTGTATGTATGTATGTATGTGCTTTGTACGTGTTGTGTGTGTGTGTGTGTGTGTGTGTGTGTGTGTGCATTGGTAGAACTCATGGGTAATGGTGTGAATACTATTACCACTCAATCCAATCCAAACTTTACAGAGGCCCAGTCCAGCCACTATCAGTAGTGATAGGGTAGCAATGATATTCACTGCCAGACATGCAAGGCTTCCAACCCATACATGTAAGCCCTTTTCCAGAGTACTTATCAATCACACCACACAGGCTCACACACACATACACACATGTACACACACAATACATACAAAACACACATAGGCACACACACACACACACACAAGCACATACACAATCAATGACATCTGGAAATTCCATTAGCTACGTGTAAGGAGGTGAAGCAGATCAAGGCCAGTCTATAGCTGATGCCTCTGTCCATAGAACTCAGCAACAAGTGGAAACACTCACCCTAGATCATAATAATTGGTGTCATACAACAGGCATATTTTCGATCTTTGTGGCCTGGGCAGCCATGCTGTGTATAGTGTTAGGGGTTTGGATAGGTGGTGGACAGGTCTAGAGCCATTAGCCTTACCAAAGGTTCTAGCAATACACTGAGGTGAGCTTAAGTGATGGAAATCGCTGAGCCTAATGTGGTTAGCAGGCTTATCATGATGGTGGGGGTAGTCAACCCCTATGGCATGAGATGAGTCCACACAGACATGGATGGGTCAAGATGAAGGGCAATTAATGGAATCACAGAAAGCCAGCTCAGAAACTATCTCTCCATAGCATCGGAGATTCTTCTTAGCCTGGATACATGTCTTGTATATTGAAAACCTCAACGGCTAAGGGTGATGGTGCATGGTTGTGCACCTACCTAGCTGCTGGCGCTACTCAACCTGACAAGTTAGTACTTAGAATCATGGGACATGAGCATCTAGTGGAGGCCATGGGTACATCAGTGGAAACCAAACAGGAGCAGAAGAAGAAAAAAAAATCAAAATTGCATATGAGGTAATTAAGGACCAACAGGCTCTAATGGTGGAGGTACAAGTGTGAGTGTACCAAGCAGAATGGAGAGTGGGTGGTTTGCACTTGTGTATGTGTGTGTGTTTGTTTGTTTGTGTGAGTGGGTGTGTTTGTGCATGCATGCCTGTGTGCATAAGTGTGCATTCTTGTAGTGCAGGCTCACATCTAATGTGCTCATAGAAACAAGAGACAACAGGGAAATTAGATAATAATTTTACAAAGCAGAGGCCAGTTCTGTGTATGTGTGTGTGTGTGCATGTGTGTGTGTGCATGTGTGTGTGTGTGCATGTGTGTGTGTGATGAATGACTGCCAAAGCCATTTTAATGTGTACATATGCACATGTTTGTGATTGAAGCATGACTCCTGTGTGTGTGTACGTGAATGTGCGTACATGTGCATGTGGGTTTGTGTGCATGTGTGTGTGTGTGTGTGCATGTGCATGCATATGTTTAAAAGTGCAAAAGGCAACAAGAAAACCTGTTGGTAATTACAAGAGCAAGGAAACACAAATTTACACAAACAATAAACATGTGACTGCAGTTGCAAGTGTATGCTAGTGCTTGTGTGTGGTGTGTATGTGTGTGCATGCATAAACGTGCACATTGATACACAAAACAATTTAGACAAAGGTACGGCTCCAATAGAGAAACATGTGATGAATAGGATGACAGCTAAAAACAATGTTTGTATGTAGGTCGACAATTAGGAAATAAAATAGATGTTGATATGTGAATGACTGACTGCCCATGGTGTGTGTGTACATGTGTGTGTGACATGTGTGCGAGTGTGCATGTGTGTGTATAAGTGCACATTGCAACACTAAATTCCCAGCTAAATATAAATTCTAGCCTGGAGTATCTTCTGGGAAAACCTCACTTTCATTCTACCCTGAGCCTAAATGTCTGGGAAAGCTTTGCCTCCATTTAACTCATTCCCTCACTTTCAGTCATACTCCATCTAACACACTGTCCCCAAAATATTGACACCTGGTATGGTTGCAGGTCACACATGTATATACAAAGGATGGTAGAGGTGGGCCGCAATCACTCCAGCTAAATGCCAGCTGCGTTCCTTACCATGGCTGTACTTATAAATGTATTGGTACAGGTGTTTTTGTTTATACATCAATGACAGGTAGCACCCTTTTGGTATCTACCCTGGCCTAACCACCTTACCTTGACCAGTGTCAAGGTGTGGGCTGACCAAATGGTAACCTTGGTTCCAGTCACACTCAGGGTAGGGGGACAGCACACCCACTGTCGCCTGACCCCTTTTGGGCAAACAATCAACTATGCCAAGCACACCACCAATTGGAAACTAAGCATGAGGGAGCATTCTGACAGAATTAAATGACACCAATTCCTCTGATCTGAGGTTGTGTATGGATGTGAGTGAGTGTGTGCATGTGTGTGTGTGTGTGTGTGTGTGTGTGTGTGTGTGTGACTTATGGATTTTATTTTGTATTTTGTAGAACCAAATATAATTGGTTCACCAATGAAGATAAAAGAGGTTTTAGTAGGCCAATGAGAGTACTACATGTTGGTAAATACATGTAGCTACAAGGGGGTGCATGTTTGATATACATATCTGTGCGTGTGCAGAAGTCAAAAAGGAAGGGTGCGTTTCAGATTAAGCTAGCCCTAGGCACCGTGCACTTTCATGCTCTGCAGCGTTGTGCACGCATAAATGAAGCAGTTTGACCGAGCCAACACGCTCGATTTCTACGTGCATGCGCTACAGAGTACGTACCGTGTTGCGCAGGCTGATGGCAGCTGAATCCACGTATTACGAATCTTTAACTTCTGCTCAAAATGTTGAAGAAGCCAAGAAAGGGAACAGAACCAGACGTTTGCAAGAAGCGAAAACGCCGCGTATATTGTATAGATGGGCGGAGACATAGTTATTGAACAGGAAGTAATTGCATATTCATGTCCTCCATGCACAGTCGTAATAGATAAATGGCGCGAAGCGACCGGGAAATATGCAATTACTTTGCACAGTTGTATCCCCGCAACGGATAAAGAAAAAATTAACGAACAGAACAAATCAATAGGTACAGGATCCCTCTACGTACAAACCAAACTAGGAGTGAATTGAATTTTCCTGCCGAAAGATATGGCGGGTTTGAACCCCAAGGGGTATCGGACGTTGTAACACTGGCACGAAGCTAATGCAAGAGCCCATAATCGATTTTACCAGAGGGAAATGATGTAGTATGAAGTGTTGAAAATAGGAAGTCAATAGCATTTACGGTTCGGGAGATGTAGCGATTTCAAAGTGAGTCATTTTTATAACTTTATAAATATATTCGCGATAGGCAATTTTCGCGTGAACTGTCCCATATATATATATACCATTACCGAGACCATTACATTGAAGATTTCAGTTCGGGAAAGCAAAGTCAATGTTTTCTGACCTAATTATTGTATTCCACTGTTTTTTTAAATTGAATCCTAACGAAAAATTGAGTTGCCACCCTTTATTAAGATTTGCAGCACATTGGTACACGTTTTCATACCTTTTTTTTTCCATTACATAGACTTTTCTGGTTCGGGGAACCTTTGAACAATGTTCGGTTACTGGCGCCGCCATCTTGAGCATTATTGAATAAATGGTTGTCATAACAGAAACACGGCTGGCTGCATGTATGTAAATGTACGTGTAGCTTACTAAATAATTCTAGTTAGGTTTATTAACTCACAAATGTTAACGAACTATTACTGGCCTGTGAGGGATTGTGAACTCAGCGGAGCTCGTCAGAGAAGACCTAAGTCCGTGACATTTGGTGGCAGCGGTGGGATCTATCGCAGCGACAGTTGATCGGCGAGACCCAGACGGTGAGACCTGAGAGTAAGGTTATCCGTGCGGTGTATGTCAACTAGGTCGGGACGTAGCTACAAGGAAAGCGGGGGCGTACAACAAGAGAAAATGAGCGCAGAAAGTATAGAGGGGTGGATGCGGAAGCAGTGGCAGAGGAACTGGTAAAGATGTTTACAAGAGTGGGTATTCCCCGAGAAATTCTGACCGATCAGGGGTCCAACTTTACCAGCCAACTACTAGCTGAACTGTACAGGCTGCTGCACATTCGTCCCATTCGTACCAGCCCTTACCATCCGCAGACGGATGGGTTGGTCGAGCGCTTTAATCAGACGCTGAAGTCCATGCTAAGGAAGGTTGCCACACAGGAGGGAGAAGCCTGGGATAAGTTGATTCCATATGTGCTTTTCGCTTATCGTGAGGTTCCTCAGAGCTCCACAGGTTTCTCTCCATTTGAGTTACTCTATGGCAGGGAAGTCCGAGGACCTTTAGATGTGCTGCAAGAGTCCTGGGTGGCTAAGGAAAAGAGCAGCGAAAATGTGGTGTCACACATAATGTCTATCCGGGAGAAGATGGCGGAGATGACAACGATCGTTCGAGAGAGCCTCGAGAAGGCGCAAGCCTCACAGAAGAGCTGGTATGACCAGAATGCGCGGATGAGGACTCTCAACGAAGGTGCCATGGTATTGGTTTTGTTACCTACGTCATCAAGTGCGCTGACAGCACAGTGGCAGGGGCCCTATAAGGTGGTGAAACAGGTTGGAAAGGTTAACTACCTAATTGACATGCACGATCGGCGGAAGAGAAAGAGGGTATTCCATATTAATATGTTGCGGGAGTTCCTTTCCAACAGCAGTGCAGTCTGCACGAGTTACTGGTCTGAAAACTTGGATGTGGATGAAGATGACGAGATACCAGTATGGAATGGCTCAAGAGCGGGCACTGGAGCAGAAGATAGTCCACAATTTGGACCACATCTGACAAAGGCACAAAGAGATGAGTTGGATGCTTTGCTTTGCGAATTGTCAGCAGTGATGAGTAACTCACCCGGGAAAACAAACTGGACGGAACATCGCATTGAAACGGGGTCGGCAAGGTCTGTAAGGTTACCTCCATACCGCATTCCCCATGCTTATAGGGAAAAAGTTGAAATGGAGATCCAGGAGATGCTAGAAGGAGGGATAATCACACCTTCAAATAGTGAATGGAGTTCTCCAGTCGTCCTCGTGAAGAAGAAGGACGGGTCGTTGAGGCTGTGCGTGGATTATCGAAGACTGAACAGTGTTTCCGAATCAGACGCGTACCCAATGCCCCGCATTGATGACCTCATTGACAGACTGGGAGAAGCAAGATTTATTTCTACTCTAGACCTAACTCGAGGGTACTGGCAAGTACCAGTCGCGGAGGAGGCGCGTCACAAGACGGCATTTGCAACGCCATTTGGATTGTACGAATTTACAGTCATGCCGTTCGGATTACAGGGGGCACCGGCGACCTTTCAGCGTCTAATGGACAGGATCGTGAAAGGGTGTGAAAGCTTCACTGCAGCCTACCTGGATGACTTGATTATATTCAGTACGTCTTGGAGTGACCACGTAAGTCATGTTCGTACAATACTGCAAAAGTTACTGGGGGCAGGGCTCACTGCAAAGCCTAATAAATGCCAGTTTGCAATGGCGGAGTGCACTTATCTGGGTCATATTGTGGGTAGTGGTACTGTGAAACCCCAACAGTCTAAGGTGCAGGCAGTTGAATCCTTTGGTACACCAAGGACCAAGACTCAAGTCCGTGCGTTTTTGGGTTTGACTGGTTATTACAGAAGATTTGTACATAACTACGCCACCTTAGCGTCCCCCTTAACGGATTTGACCCGAAAGTCGGCACCCGAGCAAGTGGAATGGACCGCGGAATGTGACAGAGCCTTTCGTCAACTGAAGACGCAGCTATGTTGCTACCCTGTCTTACGCAGCCCCGATTTTAATAAAGAGTTTGTATTGCAAACTGATGCATCCAATAGGGGGATTGGAGCTGTGCTGAGTCAAAGGGATGCAGCTGGTGGAGAAAATCCTATCGCCTACTTCAGCAAAAAGCTGCTGCCGCGCGAAGAACGATATTCTACCATCGAGAAGGAGTGTCTTGCCATCAAACTGGGCATGGAGGCGTTCAGGACCTACCTTCTCGGGCGCCATTTCATCGTGGAAACGGACCACAGATCGCTAGTGTGGATGGATAAGCTTAAAGATCACAATTCTCGCCTTACTCGCTGGAGTCTTTCGTTGCAGCCATACAATTTTTCTGTTGCTCACAGAACGGGAGCTTCTAACGGGAATGCTGACGCTCTGTCTAGGTCGACGTGGCCTGAAGACGCAGCAAGTGACATTGCTGCAGGAGAAGAAGAGAGGGATGTGAGGGATTGTGAACTCAGCGGAGCTCGTCAGAGAAGACCTAAGTCCGTGACATGGCCGCTTGGCAGGGGCAGATCCAGTATTTTGGTAAGGGACCGGGGTTCGAATTTATGACCTGATAAAATTAGCCCTGGTTGAGTTCGAAAATGGGGTTGGAGGTGGGGGAGGGATTCGAAATGAGACGCGATTCGCCGAACTCAGTGTACACGCTAGCTGGCGTGGTAACAAATTTCGACAGGTCACAAATTTCGACAGCCGTTTATAATTAGCTGTTCGCAAAGCAGACTGCTCGCATAAGTGACATATTACCCAAGCGGACCCGTGGGGTTGGACAAATTTGAACGGCTATGAAGCGATGTTTGCGGCATAAAATTAGAATCGGAGCGCCACTTTCAGAGATAATATACCGGTAAGGGAAAGGTCGTATATTAATAAACAAGATAGAACGACTAATTAGATAGCGCTGTTTAGATTAGTCTTAGTCTAGAAGTTGTATATTGAAGGCTATACGACTAGAGGTAAAAAGCTCATTCATCGTTGATTCATATCGCAGTCATGCAAATTGTCTGTTCAAATCCGCTCGTGGTCAGAGCACATATACGCCGAGGGACTAGGTTTATATGGCGGCGGATCCCGCTTTTTTATTTGCAAGATCTAGAACGTTTTTAATGCTGATCCATTTCGATTATTAATCAATGTTCGATTATTAATATATAACTTTTTACTTGCGTTGATCGCTCACATTTCCTGCATGATTGCAATACATACTCGCAGAACACCTTTGCACGAGGTTTATTGACAGCGTCACTTTTAACCTGGAGTCATCAATCTACTCAACCATGCATATTTGATCATAAATAAGCAACTAATCTTTGTCTTCGTGGCTCTAGAAGGAAATGGAGGAGAGCTAGTGATGGACATTAATGATGGAGCTGGCCTCCCCAGTAACATGGACTAAGTTGTGCTACCTGTTTTATGTTTTCTTCATATACTTATGGTTCTTATTCTTGTATGTATCTAGTACAGTGATCTATAAGGATAGTATGTTTAAGAGTTTTAGACTAGCGTGTTCATGGTTTATGATAAACCATGTTAAATAAACTGAACATTTATCCCAGTACATCCGTTATGTACATATATGAATTTGGAAGGACGAAAGAATATAGTGGTAGTAAACAGATGCCAATACCTGACCTTTGTTATTGTCATAACCAGTATGGTTGCAAGGAAACAATGTCTGCATACTATCTGCTGCACTCTGCATTGTATCCATATACCATGCACGGAATGCGTGCACCTTTATAATTATACAAATATATCAGTAGGTGCACCTGCACAAATTATGCAGGCCTACTGATTATGCATAACAGCGAATGCACATGTATCCATGCATCAGTGCAATTGGTAGACCTGCACGGGCAGCAAGTTAGTTCTAATCTCTTTTAATTCATCGTGCATTTTCCATGCATGCAATTGAGAGCTGGTTTGACTTTCTTCGCGTATATGGGTATAAATTGCACTTCAAAGCATTCATTAGCAGCGGTGCAGTCATATCTTGCACCGTATTGTCTTGCATAATGCACAATCTTAATTAATCGCAGACTATGACAGCATAATTGGATCACCATCTACCGCATGCATGTATCGCAATGCATGCATGCCCGGATAATGCTCGTAACTAGTAAAATGAACAAGAAAAGCGTGGAGATTGTAACTGAGCGTTGTCCGAGGTTACCAGGCTGGCAATAGAGACCTCTATAAAATCGGCCAGCTTATTGTCGTATCACTATAAGCGTTGAAACAGACAACCACTTTGAAAGTAATGCCGTGAGTGCTACTGACAAAGAGAATTACATGAGGCATATCCCACGTGGCACGACACATCAAGTATTTTAAATCCACTGGGTTCGAGCAAGGATTGTAACAGTTAATAATCCTTGGTTCAAGTTACTAGCTGGTTCAAGTAGACAACATGTTGTGTGCACGCATGATTTCTGAATGTTTGGACCTCCATTTCCTATCAGCATGCGTTGCATTATTTATTTATCAACTGACTTTTCAATCCATGCACATACACTGTATGCGTGGGCGTACCGCAGTAGTATCGTAGTGCCACACCCTCTTGGCACGCTGTATTATAAATGTACACTTAAGTTATTTTACTATTAAATTAAATCAGTTACATGTGCACGTGAGCAAATGTTTCGTCAGTGACGTCAAAAAAAAAACAGGATGACCGCGTATGTATGGGCCATTTCTGGATATGATATGCAATTTTAGATATACCGGATACGTATTCAGGTCACCTGTTTTATAACTGCAGTGCTATAGTCTATTCTGCAGTTATGCAGTCGGTGGATATACATCACGGCTCCATTCGAATGGAGGCATCAATTCTAGGAATTCGGCGAGGGGGGCCGCGAGTTGAACAATTAACCAGGGGGAGGGGCGGAAGAGGTGCCTGTCCGAACTAGGGATATGGGGAGGAATGTAGCATGCGCATGTGCAGGATTCAAGACAGAGGGACTTTTTAAAATTCCAAACACCGATATTGTGCCATATGGATAATTATATTCATAATCTGTACATGTCTTTCGTCGCGTGACTTAATAGCTTCATCTTCTAAATAGTCCGCCATATTGGTGCTCGTTTACAATGGAGAAGTATGGGCTTATGGTTACTTCAGAGCGTCGTTTAAATATATATTATTGTGGTCTAACACATGACTAACATTTGTAAAAATATAATTCTTGTGCCCTCGGAGCGCGAGTTACGTATCAAAAAGTACCAAAACCGAGCATAAGCCCCAGGGCCGTCGAGAGCTGGCACGGGCCCCAGGGCTACATAGTCCTTCCGGGCCCCATTAAGTTAATGGTCCCCATTGAGATGAGTGCAGTAGATATAAAATACCATACAGGAGGGAAATATATAGCTTTCGTGTATTGGGTTGTTAGTTCATGTGGCGATATATTGTGATTGATATAATATATTATATAATATATGGGATCGTTTCTGATCCGCGAGAAAAAGGACCTAACGCATATTATTTTTAAAAAGTAATGGCACTACGTTTGAATTGTTAAATAACTTTTTTTATAATTGCGCTTTTCTCGGAAACGATTCCATATAATATACAATATATACTGATGTATATTATTATTCAAACTACTGCATTGTGCGCATGCACAGCAAGTCATTAATCTCTCACACAATGACAGAATTTAAACATAGGTGCTTTACGCGCTTTACTGTCTGCAAAATTTTTCAATAACAGCATCCAAATTTATAGTCTTAGCTAGATGTGCCTCTGCTGCCAAAACTCCCAAGCTTGTCAGTCTATCCTGACACATTGTCGATCTTAGTGCATTCTTAACTCGTGCCAATTTACTAAATGAGCGTTCCGCCTGTGCTACAGAAACTGGAAGTGTGCAGAAAATTCGTAGGACAACCATTATATTCGGAAACAAAGCATCAAGTCTCATCCCGTGGAGACTATTTTAAAAATCAAGGGGAGATAGACTCTTTTCACCGAGATTGGCTGTGTGGATAGCTTTCAATTGTAACATCTCAGTTACAAAATCCTCTGATATGTCTGCACTGTACTTCTCAAAGCTCCAGCTTTGCTCCGTAACTCCTCCTCATTCATATTTTGATAGGCCCATACAAATCCAAACAGAGCAACTAACTCTTTGGCTGCCTCATAACGGGTCGTCAAATTTCCTATAACGCAGTCCAGAAGGGTGTAAAAAACATTATGCTTAAAATGATATTCTGGATCAAACTCTATATCATTTTCCTGTGTATCATCAGGAAATCATAGTGGCTGATCAATTCCAAAATACCAAGGAAATTATCATTTCTTGAATCCCCAATAAGTTGGTTGTCTCCTCTAAATGCTAATCCTCTCTCTCCAAGATATAGTGTAACATCTAAAATTCTATGCAATATCTGTTTCCAGTAAGCTGCCTTACTCCTGATGTTGTGCAGTAGGTACTGGTCCACGGTGGAGTCACACTGTAGGCTTTTCTCCATATCGCGCCACACCACTGAATGTAGCACATTTTGTGATTGTTGCTACTTTGATGTTCAGGAATCTTTTCATGTAATTTTTTCCATCTTTGACATGTAGAGTAGCCTGATGCACAAGTTAAAAAAGAGCGATTTGCAGATGGAAGTTTACTGAAAAGACGACAAGGAAAACAAAACAATGCCTTCGTTGTTTTATTCCAGGCCAGCGAGTCGCGTTGTATTACTTCACCATTTTGCAATTGAGCCTGAAGGATGCTTGTAGCAAATGACCATAGTCATCATCAGGAAAATGTGTTGGAAAGTTGTCAGAGCCATGCTGAACTGCTTCTCTCACTTGAGCTGGTGATGGCACTTCATTCTCTATTAACCCTACATCATAATCATGAAGACTCACATGCTGTATCTTCTCAGCTACAGCATGGTGCTCAACTATAGCTATTGGCTGAGCCAATAAGGTGGGTCCATGTCTAGGTCTGGCACATGCTTCATCGCTATGTGCATTTAGAGCTTCAGCTAGAAGAGTGGTGTTCTCATGGTAACTGCTACTAGCCGATGAAGCTAGATCTGCAATTTCATGCTCGGCATTGGAATCGTTATGTAGGTCACGATCGTTGTTCCTAGCTATGTCGGTGAAGCCGTTCCTAGCTATGTCAGTGAAGATGTTCGTGACGAAGCCTAAACATTTCAAATTTTTGGTAAGATCGTGGTTCTCTTCTCTTACTGCCCTTTCCTTTCTTTTCTGCCACCCGGACTTGTGCTTGTACATTTTAGAAATGAATACAACAATATTGTATACGTACATGAATTATACATTCTATTCCGCACGGAACGTATATAAATTTATTGCGTCTGCGCATTGATCAAAACAAAACATCAATCACACATTAAAAATAAAATAAAAGAACAAGCGCCTGCGCAATGATCAAAGCAAAACATCAATCACACATTTAAAATGACCAGCCTGGCGGCCCGGGCTCCATGTTTAACGACGGGCCCCGGGGTCAGCAGCCCCCCCCCCCCCCCCCCCCCCCCCCGGCCTCCTCCCCCCCCTTCCCCCCCCCCCCCCCCCCCCCCCTCGGCGGCCCTGATAAGCCCATATATTTCCATAGTAAACCCAACACCAATATAGCGGACAATAAAGCAATTAACACAATTAAAGCCCACGCGTCATGTGACCATGAAAAACCTTTATTGGGGGGGGGGGGGGGTCCTGAACCGGTAGTCTAGCTTCATCTAGATATCAGACCCAGCCGATTGACGACTTCAATGGTGGAGTTGATTTTTTTTTTTAACTACTGTGCGCCCCGCGAGTGTGCTGGGCCTTGGCTGCGGCGACGGCTATAGCCTCCTGGCAGATCACGTGAGTCACTAGTCTCCCTAACTTTAACTGAGTTGTGCCAGTCAGTACGGGCGTCGGAACCGGGCCGGCAGGTCCGGCAGCCGCCGAACTAATATTTTCCAAAATAAAAATTTAAAAAATAAATTTGTTTTATTATCCTAATGGAAGCGGGGGGAGGGGGGCATCATTTACGGTCAGGCCCCGGCTGGCCCCCCTATTCGGTAATTATTAGTTTGTGGTCATCCTAGCTAGTGGTGGTTGAAGCGGCAGTTGTTATCTGAGCATTATCACAAATGAATGTCTGTTTTCTTCTAATGCTATATGTATATAGATATACAGTACTCCAACACGATCATAACTTTATGCTGTGAGTTGTGTTGATTATAAAAATCATATACATGCAAGTCAGTGCAATAATATAATTATAATTATATACAACTGACATGCACGTAGTCATAAACATGTTTCAACCCATACATGCATATGGGAGTATCAGCACATCTTGTGTGTCCATTGTAATCTTCGCACCGGCGTACAGTTCATTGTAAAAACCCCTACGTATTTTGACCATGGCAAAAGGCCGGAGAAGTGAAGTGGCTGGCATTTTTAACTTGATGTACTACGTTATACACATTCCTATAGGTCTGTTCTCATGGGAGTACTGGAATGATGCGTTAGTGAAATCGTCTGAATAATGGGTTTTTGCATGAGAAAACACAACAGTCACAGTTGTAGTAACCAAGCATGTCGTATGTACTTATGAGGTTATAAGTGCAGCAAGCCTTTGCTTGCATCACGTAGTTTTTGCACATTCTTTACTTACACTGAAGTTCAGCCCTCCCTCTGTCTGATCTACTACCTTCTTGTGAATGTCCAGGAGGGAGGGATGTAATATCTATAACGGTTGGGTGTGTGTATTTGCATGCATGCATGCATGGTGTCCAGAGAATTATAATGAATAAACACTCAAGTGCGTTAATATATTACTTAACCTTAATTGTATTAGCTGATTTTACGAGTAAGTGAATATTCATATGTTTCTAGACATTAATAATGCACTACTTGCAAAGCTTCTGGGGCTCCGCCCCAGACCCCTGTGTGGCCCAGTGGGATCTTTTGCAGTGCTCTTCACACGCCTTATATTAGCTGGGCGGGAGGGATGCATGGATGCCCTTGGGTTGTCTAATACAGACAACAACTTTTCCATTTGGCCCAGTAGTGGTTCCGCCCACTATTAAGTATCTCTGCCACTGTAATTGTCATTCATTTGCCGGACCTATGTTAAATAACTTCCGACGCCCATGGCCAGTGGGTGAGTGTGGTGTGCATGAGAATGACTGCATCTGCATGAGATGCATGTGACGTCACACGCGTCTTGCATCATGAGTATTGTTGCTAGGGCTACCTAATCGGCCTGTCATGGGCGCCATATCATTTGTATATTTGTTTCGTTCTTACAGCGAGTGAGATTGGAGCTCATGGCTCCCCATGGCGACCCATGCATGCCGGCTGTCAGTACCGTTTAAATGCTCTCTGCGCTGGAGGTAGGAAACCATATTAGCTCATGTATAACGTATAACGATCCGCGAGCTATATATAATGTGTCACACTCTTGGTCGGCATTTTTTTGTCGAATATAAATATAAATACTGTAAATGATTTTTTTTTTCATGCACGTCAGTGCATATACACATGCATATAAGTAGCTATATATACAGCTGCATGGGCAAACTTGAACTGAACAAATCAAATCAGCTGACGTGTAGCCTGACATTGCTGCTCACCACCAAGATCACAGTATGCAGCAATGCTGAACGTCGAGCGGCTTGTCGCCCGATGTACGACCTCCGTATTCTCCGTTTGCCGCTGCGTAATCCTGCTGACCCTCTCGCTTGTCGCTGGAGTTAGCAACACAGGAATCGGCCATCGCGTATTCCACCTTCGCATCGGCAGTGACAGCGTCCATGAAGAGTTGTGATGTAATCGAGCACGGAACTTTAGTCGCGATCCAACACGTCCATGCATGCAGCCGAAGGGGTGGGGCTCTTCATGTAATAATAATAATTATTATTATTATTATTATTATAAGCGTGCCATGGACTCGATCGACACATACACCGCCACACTCGTATATGGCTTTCAGGGTCTCTCATGCGCAGATAATTACCTTACCTTAGGCAGGTGTGGCGGTCTAGCTACATGTATGTTATACTAATTATAACCATATGAGGCGATGACTTCGATCCTACAGGATGTTAATACTGCTCTTGATAACCAGCGCTTTAAAGATATTTCCATTTCGGGCTAAAACGTCAACGAAGGATTATTTTTCTGACGCGCCATGCCACGATGCAGATGAACAAAGCACGCATGCATGGTTGATGATGCTTCTCTCAGTGCGTGTATGGTGGCACTATGCCAAACATGTACAGCAACATGGGCGAGGGTGTTGCTGTATAATTGACTCATCCTAAGTACGTTTTACCTCGCTACTATGATTTATTTATTTATTTTTCACAAAAACAGAAGAACATAAAGTGCCTTTCAAGTATCACACCGCCCCATTCAAGGAAATCAAGTGCATAAGCCGATCCAAGTAAACAGAGCCCTTACAGCTGTGCGTGTATATGCTGCTTATACATGTATGCGGCGGGCTCTCCCCCGCCGTGCACTATACCACTGCCTGCACTAGTTACACTATACCACCATGCACGCACCATGAATAGAAGGGCATGCACCAAAAGTAATGAATGCATGCGCATCTCTGTGCAATTGATCCAATTTTGCATACATGCCTAGCTCCTTGTCTAAACAATTAACTGATTGCCGCAAAAACCATCGTCAGATGCATGACACGTTTCCGCTATACATTCCAGGGAATAAATGCAATCATGCTGACACTCTCTGACAATTTAAAAGGCGGCCCATCGCGATATTGGATTGAGACTTGGATATATTATCTAACTCAGTACGCATTATATTAAACATACAGTTGGTCAGATTAATGGACGCTTTTGCAGTTGATACGAAGGCGGAATACGCTGTGGCGGGTTCCTGTGCTGCAAACTACAGCGACAAGCGAGAGGGACAACCGGATTACGCAGCGGCGAGTGTTCACAATAGAGAATACGGAGGCAGTAAATCGTGCGTCGCGATCGACGAGTACACCCCTGGCCACTGTTGCATACTGTAAACTATCTTGACAAGCTGTGTTTGTTTTTTTTGTGTCTACATATACTGGATCAAATGCGATTTATTTATAATTCGACATGAAACCCTAGTTCCTTGCTAATTCAGCGGTAACTATTGCTTACAGTCTGAAATCTCACCAGTGGATTTTACACAACACTGAATAGAAAAAGATATTATTTTGGGGGGAGAATCCGCCGAACTATCCTCGTCATTACTTGCGTATATAACGCTCATTCATAGCCTATGATGTGCCCATCCCTATAGCTTTTATAGCGTCTGTCTTTACCTGTACCTGTGACGTATCCCGGCGATAAGTGAATATATACCCTCTGCATGGGGGGCGGCGGCATGACGTTGGCTGTTACGATGCTGGCTGGTTATTTTATTTCAGTAGTGCCGTGCTGCTTATGTGTCCATCACGTGTTTTTTTTTTTTTTTAATGGTAAATCACGTCCCTTTTGTTCCCGTTTGTTCCGTGAATTTTCAGTCTGCAAATTAAACAAGCTATAGCGAATTAAAGAGGAAGTTTGTGATTGGTTGTACCAGCAATTCTTCGCGCTCAGCTGTATGTGCTTATTGCAACCTTGTCCTTATACCTGTTCCAGAAATAATATCTCTGCAGCCTGTTGAAGTGCCTGATCATGGTCATTATGATCAAGATCCTGATCATCAATTAAATATAAGTAGTGAAATCACTCTGTACATCTTCCTACCTTTGTCCCATTTCATGCACTGGTGGCTTGGCACATGTGAGAGTATATCAATGTCATACTCCCCTCCTTTAGGCTTTTTCCGCAATTTTGATGGATCCCTTTTACTATAACTTGGGTTGAGAAATAATGCAATTGCGATTGCAAATGTCGATCTGCATGTGGTGATCGACAGTGACACGCAGTGGTCCGCTCAACTACACACATGCAGGCATGTAGCTTAGCACGTATTGATCAGTAGTACACGCATGCATGCTTATTATTTATTTATTAATATTGATATACTGAAGAGCAATGGGGGATTTTTTTTTTCACACTGGCTAAATGGATCCAGCAGAGGTCATCCTCAATGCAAT
Organism: Eunapius fragilis; assembly: GCA_963681505.1. NCBI lineage: Eukaryota > Metazoa > Porifera > Demospongiae > Spongillida > Spongillidae > Eunapius > Eunapius fragilis. The sequence continues at coordinate 7,641,987 of OY811976.1, read as the reverse complement.
GACATTTTTAGTATGGTGCAAGGGCGTATTTGGAACTCTCTCCCCCCCCCCCCCCCCCCCCCCCCCCCCAAGCATGCTGTGACTGCGGCGACTTCAAATCGAGCTTCAGTTATCGATATTGATACGATCAAGTACACTCCTTCAATAGGTAAACACTCCTTCTATAGGTATATAAGTGCCTATCCCGCCTCTGTCAGCGTAAATATTTATCACCTGGAACTAAAATGACGCTACACACATCAGTGACATCACGCGCTTAACTGAATTGTTCGCTGGCACTCTTCGGTGGCCTAGGCTCCTGGAAGTTGTGTGGTTGGATTGTGCTTATCTCAATGCACAATGCACAACTGACACCGCACTCCTTGAGAAACGTATAGCACTGCCATTTTTCATACCAGGTATTGTCCTTCAAGAAATGACACAGAAAATGTACTTAACAGAATTCGCAGCAGCGGGTAGATTACTGTACATCACCGCTGCGCGCCAGTTCGGCGTAGCGCTGCGAAAAAATGGGTCTGGGGCCGCGAGTTCCACGTTTTCATTCATTGTTTTCTTGAGATTGTTTTCATCGTTTTTACCACTCATTATTGCCTTACAATTTACAAACATATATCCATCCAACAGCGGGGCATATTTGATGACAGAACCAGGCAAGTGTACTGCTCAACTACAACTAGTATCTCAGGAGAGCACGGGACACATGCACGTGACCTTAGCATACACCACATAGGAACATACAGCATAAATGATCATGACACATACATACACGTACAATGATGCAGTTTGGTTAATACATATACAGCAACACATCAAAAAGTTAAGCTACCAGCCAGAGAGACTGCTGCAGATCTCACACATGCACCTATACTATACCCAAAAATGCACGCAGAAAAAAAAAAAAAAAAAAGGTTTCCAGCCACTTCACACACGCACAGCCTCGCTGTTTCTCTCATCCAACAGCTCATTCAGCACTGCCTGGATGTTGTTATTATGCTTGGCAAGCAGACTGTTGTTCAGCTCCCTGTTGGCAAATCCCATCCCTATCAGTTGGTCCATCGGGGTGGCGAGAGTTGGCGGGCCGGTCCACTTTGGCTGTTGCCAAGTGGGCGTCGTTGAGGGCAGGAACCGGGACACGTCTCTGTCAAGGTACGGGGCGACGTGCGGTGCCTGAGGGTAGGTGGAGTTTGAGGGGGCAGCAACGGGGGGCATAGGCGGGGTGATAGCCTGGGGCATTGGCGGGGTGGTAGCCTGGGGACTGGTCTCAGAGGGCTCTGGAGCATCCTGTGAAGGTGCCATGCTTATCAATGCAGAACTGCACTTTCCTATCCACAACACTTCCCCATACCACCCCCCCCCCCCCCCCCGAACACCTTACCCACATGCATTATCTAGTTGCAACGCCCAACATGGGCGCACAGATCACAAAACCTACCTACTTCAGCTGAGTACTGCTACCACGTTATATGCATATACAAATCTACAGGCTCTATCATCATCCTGCCTAAAAAAGACTTACTTCAAACTTTTCCTCATCATCTCCTGCAGGGGGTGCAGTTGTGGAGCTGGGACCACCTGATGAGGGTGTGCTGGTGGACTTGAAGTGGATGCCGGTTGACACAAAATCTGCAGCTGAGTGGATGGCAGCCGTTGCTATGGTAAGCGGATTCTTTATGCGAGCATCAATGACCCTCTGCAAAGTCATGTTTTGCAGGGTGAACTTAGAACCCATGCGAGCATTATTAGGTGGGAGGGGCTTTCGATCACCTGAACCTGGGGCTCCGCCTTGTAGCACAGGGTCACCAGAAGCGCCACCACCGACAGCATCACTGTCATCAACTGATCCACACCCATCATCACCACAACCATCATCACCACACCCATCATCACCACACCCATCATCACCACACCCGTTATCATCACACCCGTCATCATCACACCCACCACTGCTCTTGTTATCACCGCACCTGTCGTCACTATCTGCACCATCACCACCATCACACCCCTTATCACCTGCAATCATCAATCCATCTCCTCGATCACCCCTGCTCACAGCACCGCAATCCTCGCCCGCGACGACTGATCCATGGGGGGCATCATTTAGAGGCACGGAAGTACTGCTCTCCCGTCCGACTGGCTCCTCCTCCCCATCCCGGGTACTGCGTAGAGACGTCAGCTCGGGAAGGGGCACCTCCAGGTTAAAGCAATCTGATATGACCACTACAAACTCATCGTCACTTTCTTCGTGCTGGTCATCACATGGCTTATCAAGGTCTGGGGACAAGGGATCAAACAAGGTGGGGGGGGGGGGGCAATTAAAAATTGAACTAAAAAAGGCTAATCAGATTACACTAAGCCTGTGTTGTACATGTATATGCAACAGATGATTCTGTTTGAAAATCTTCTTTTTCGGTAAATTGGGGACCCCCCCGTCCCTATATTTCTGGAAATTTGGGGATCCCTTCGTGAAACTAGGGACCCCCCGGCCTGTCAACATCATTCCTACGCACTAACTCGCCTTATGTATGCGAGCGTACCACAATCTCACGATAACACCAATTTCTCCATTTAATATAAAGTTGCTTTAGCTGGTGCTTTTTCAGGTGAGGTATGCTCAATACAGAGTAGATGAGTCGATAGAGACAAGCGAGATTGCTGCTTAATACACAGCTCGATTATATTATGATAGAGCCAGACAGACCAATTTTTATTAGTTATTATGTCATGAATTCAAGCTCGTAATCGAATATGTAAAACCCAATTGTATCATCTTGAGGATCTGAACTATCCCATGCATTTTCTGAAGCACAAGCATATAAAATGTGATGCGCAATACACTAATAGTATGCACGAAATTGCATGCACCTATAAACAGTTTCTGCAGAGCCATGAATAGTTGGGCTTTTTCCAGTTTTTCCTGGATATTGAACGGTCACATTTCAAGTGAAACCATTCCTTACAATTGCGACATTGAATCATATTTTCCTCTTGTGTTGTTCTGCAATAACAGTAAACAGGAATACCTTCTTCAGCCAACGTGAGTCCGTTTATTCTGTGTGTGCTTGGAAATCGGGTTATAATGCCTGCATCAAGGCAGTGCATCAAATGTGGTCTCATTTCAGCACAGTTATACTTCATTTGAGAAACATCATCACCATGACACACACTTGTAGCATATGCAATAGCATACAGACCACAATCATGTATTTTCCTGCTTATCTACATCAATAAATTGAACATTAATTACTTTGTCATTGGCAAATAGTAAAGCACAAATTTGATCTTTACAAAAGCTTGACAAAGTGGAATACATACTGTCAAATATGTTAATGTAGGATGACTGCAACCCAATGGTTGAAACTGTTAGCCAGTGATCTTGTCCGTTGTGCAAGATCTGAACAAATTGTTTGCGCATTATGTCATATGTTAAAGTGTATCCCAATGTGGTGTTCTGAAGCCCTGCTAAACCAAACTGCTTACGAAGCAATGATTGAGCAGCATTAACAATCTTATCATCCAACCATCCAGTAGATGACAGTATATCCTTTTGTGTTTGGTTCAGTTTTATATCATCTACTTCTAACCACAAGCTATCATACCATCTCTTCTTTAGTTCATCAGAAGATGCATCAAATACATGTCCTTCTGGAAGTTCATCAGTAGGTGCATCCAGTTCATGTTCGTTTGAAAGTTCAGTAGGTGTATGAAATACATGTTCTTCTTGAGGTAACTTCTTTAGTATACCTGTAGTCAATGAAGTAATGATATGTAAAACAAATCATTTAGTATTATAACATTTACATACCTTGCAGAGTGAACTTCTGCTTTCTTGTTGCAAAGACCCAACTACAGAATTCATCTAACTCCAATGGAGACATCAGAAAAAATGTTTTCCCTATGATGTGAACTGCTTTCATCTCTTTCATAATTGATCTGCTCCAATATTTAAGAATATCAACTGCCTCAACAATACAGTGCTCAAATGATTCACCATTCTTTTTTAAATAACTTAAAATCATCATAAAGGTCATCATCAACAATGATGAAATCGCCATCATAAACTTCTCTTAGCGGTTCTTTACCTGAGAAGGTCCGATACTGTGTCCACAGACTGATACACCATGAGGTCTTTGCTTAGTGCAAATTCATTGCCTTGCAAATCCAGATATTCTGGCTGATAAAAAGATATACACTTGTAATTAAAAAACACATCAAACATATGCACACTTACATCAAAGTAATCATCTTCCTCTGTGCTGTACAAAAGTTCTGATGCTCCAGTTCTCCATAGGCGCATAAGGTTTGGTGAATGGAGCTGTTTTAAAAGTTCTTCCTGATTAAACTCTTCATGTTCTCCTTTTGCTTTGTCATCACTAGAACCTTCTATGTCTTTGCTGCAAGTGTACTCTTCAATCTATTGATATTTACCATTTTCTTTAAAATTTTATCATGTGCATTTCTGAGCTCATAAACCCCTTTTCCCACATGTCTATTAATGAAATATGGACCAGTGTAACGGTCGTCCATTTTCCCTCCCTTGCGCTGTTTCTGACATGAATTTTCCGTTAAAACCATTGTATTAAAAGACAGTATAGTAGACCGATGTTTCCTGTCATACACCTACTTCTGTTCCCTCTGAGACTCTGAAATATTCAAGCTTGTTTTATCAAACAATTTACCTCTACTTTCTAACAGCACCTGGATAACTTCTTGAACTTCATTCTCAGAGTTTAAAGAATATAAGTTTTGAGGTGGTATCACTTCACTATCAATGGGTAAACGCATCTCCTTTTGAAACAACATGTAATATGGGGATCGTTTAATTGTTTCGTGACGAGAGCATCTGTATCCCATTAGTACTGTTTCTAACTTCAAATCCCAGTTGCTTTTGTCATCATCTGTCAATTTGCATAGGTTTCTCAACAATGTTTTATTAAATCGTTCTGTGAGCCCATTGGTCTGAGTATATAGTGCAATAAGTTACAAACATTGACCCATATACATATAGCAGCTTGCTTCATTAGTACATTACGGGGCACTACATAGTATAGCACAATATTTGCACTATATGTGCAAGTTTCAAAACTTATTGGATTATAGGAATGTCTATAGTAATGACGAATTAATGACACTAACTACTTAATCTTCCTCTGATTCCCAAGGACACTCTTACACTTTACAAACCCAATGTGCAATTTTACATTAAAAACTAAATGAATACCTGAGGATGATAAGCACTAGTAATTCTATGCTGAGTCTTGGTTATCAGGTACAGCTCTTTCATCAATTCATTAACAAATTCTCTGATCCCTTGGTCCGTTATCACAATTTCAGGTGCTCCAAATCGACAAATCGTCTGAAAATGAAACATAATAAGGAACCTAATTTGCATATCTAGAAACTCACAGAATACATAAATCTAGCTACTCCATATGCTGATTTGTCAGGAAGCGCCATTGCTTCAACCCACTTAGAAAAATAGTCCGTCAACGTAATAATGTACTTATTACCACGTGGTGTTACTAACAATGGCCCAATAAGGTCCATTCCAACTTGGCACCATATCTGAGCCTTAACGGGAATGGGATGGAGTTCTGTTGTAGACATTTTTAACTTCTTATTCATCCTCTGACAGCGATCACAAGCAGTCACCTAAAGAGCAAAATACGGTGATAAATCGTGCGTCTATAAAGCAGCGATAGTATATTACTTGCTGTTTTACATCCATGAAAAGGCCAGGCCAATAGTATTTTGCAGCTATTGTGTCATAAGTTCTATTCACACCAAAATGACCATCCTCGTGGGTAATCGATACGATTCTTCGCCGTTGCTCCCTATCCTCCACAACTAGCGGGCTGGCACCATGATCAGTTTTGTCTAGTGTTCACGCACGAGAAGTAAAGTATTTACAAGACTTTACAAGTATACACGTTCTCACCTCGACCAATGTAGTAAAGGTCAGAACCCTTTGCTTCGAAAAACTTGGCTCTCTTTCGTAAAGCCAACTTATCTGCCTTGCAGAAGCCAGATGGGTACTTGCTGTCTAAAAGGTAGGTAAAGATTTCCCTGTAGCTGAAACGACCGTCTTTCATATCCATTGCGTTGCTCTCCAAGAGGTGACAAAAAATGAACGTGCTTCATGCACATGCGCATTGTGATTTATAAAGGGATCCCTAATTTAACGCTGGGGTCCCCAATTTTCCGGGAAATTGGGGACGAGGGGTCCCCAATTTTATGGGATCCCCAATTTTACGTGACACCGGCTGTCAGTACCGTTTAAATGCTCCCTGCGCTGGAGGTAGGAAACCATATTAGCTCATGTATAACGTATAACGATCCGCGAGCTATATATAATGTGTCACACTCTTGGTCGGCATTTTTTTGTCGGATATAAATATAAATACTGTAAATGATGTTTTTTTTTTTTTTCATGCACGTCAGTGCATATACACATGCATATAAGTAGCTATATACATCTGGGCAAACTTGAACTGAACAAATCAAATCACCTGACGTGTAGCCTGACATTGCTGCTCACCACCAAGATCACAGTATGCAGCAATGCTGAACGTCGAGCGGCTTGTCGCCCGGTGTACGACTTCCGTATTCTCCGTTTGCCGCTGCGTAATCCTGCTGACCCTCTCGCTTGTCGCTGGAGTTAGCAACACAGGAATCGGCCGTCGCGTATTCCACTCTCGTATCGGCAGTGACAGCGTCCATGAAGGGTTGTGATGTAATCGAGCACGGAACTTTAGTCGCGATCCAACACGAAGTGGTGGGACTCGATATAATAATAATTATTATTATGCCACCACTTTTAAGCGTGGTGGTGATGTGGTGATTCGACACAACACCCTTCGTGATGTTCTGGCTGAAACATGCCACCGGGCCCATCTTGGCATCCAAGTGGAAGCTGGCAATGACCTCACAGCCGATCATAGCCACACCCGTCCTGCTGACCTTCTGTTGACTGACTGGACAACAGGCAAGACAGCTGCCTTTGATATCTCTGTAACCTCTCCGCTTAACACGCTTATGGAAGCTGGAGTGTCTGCAGGATCAGCTGCCCTCGCCACTGAAGGCAGAAAGCACAGGGTCAATGATGCAAAATGTAAAGAACTCGGCTGGTTGTGCATGTATTCCCCTGGTAGCAGAGACTTAATATATGGTGCATGGGAAATGAAGCTGTGAAGTTGGCTTCTCGGCTTGCCATGCACTCTCACATGCAGGCCCAAGTCAGCTGTACTTAGAGACATCTATGGCAGACTCAACCTCCATCTTGTGAGGGCCAATGCCACTGTCATCCTCACCAGATGCATTTGAATTAACATTAAACTATATAGGCTATGTTTAAGATTGTACCCATGTAATAATAATAATTATTATTATTATATTATTATTAGAAGCGTGCCATGGACTCGATCGACACACACACCAGCGGCGGATCCAGGGGGGGGGCACTCGGGGCACGTGCCCCCCCCCCCCCCCCCCCCCCCCTTCATTTATAAATTCATAACTTTTCGGGCCCCATTTTATAATATAGCTGCACGATTGCGCTGTCTATTGATATCCGCACGCATGAACTCTACTACTGTACTATATCCCGGGCCCCCCGATACGCGATCATACTCCCCCCTCCCCCCGCCCTTCGTATGGGGCCAGAAACCGACAGCACCCCCCCCCCCCCCCCCCCCCGCTCTTCGTTTTGGCCAGAATCCGACAGCACCCCCCCCCCCCCCCCCCCGCTCCTCGTATCGGGCCATAAACCGACAGCACCCCCCCCCCCCCCCCGCTTTTCGTATCGGGCCAGAAGCCGACCCCACCCCCAGCCACACCCACCATCCGTGCCCCCCCCCCCCCCAAAACCTGTATCCGCCGCTGCACACCGCCACACGCGTATATGGCTTGAGGGTCTCTCATGCGCAGATAATTGCCATACCTTAGGCAGGTGTGGCGGTCTAGCTACATGTATATTATACTAATTATAGCCATATGAGGCGATGACTTCGATCCTACAGGAAGTTAATACTGCGCTTGATAACCAGCGCTTTAAAGATATTTCCATTTCGGGCTAAGCAGATGAACAAAGCACGCATGGTTGATGATGCTTTTCTCAGTGCGTGCATGGATGGCACTATGCCAAACATGTACAGCAACATGGGCGAGGGTGTTGCTGTATAATTGACTCATATCCTAAGTACGTGTTACCTCGCTATTATGATTTATTTATTTTTCACAAAAACAGAAGAACATAAAGTGCCTTTCAAGTATCACACCGCCCCATTCAAGGAAATCAAGTGCATAAGCCGATCCAAGTAAACAGAGCCCTCACAGCTGTGCGTGTGTATATGCTGCTTATACATGTATGCGGCGGGCTCTCCCCCGCCGTGCACTATACCACTGCCTGCACTAGTTACACTATACCGCCATGCACGCACCATGAATAGAAGGGCATGCACCAAAAATAATGAATGCGCATCTCTGTGCAATTGATCCAATTTTGCATACATACATAGCTCCTGATGGTTTATTAACTGTACTATACGTCTAAATAATTAAACTGATTGCCGCAAATACCATCGTCAGATGCATATAACACGTTTCCGCTACATTCCAGGGAATAAATGCAATCATGCTGACACTCTCTGTCAATATAAAAGGCGGCCCATCGCGATTGGATTGAGACTTGGATATATTATCTAACTCAGTACGCATTATTTGATCAGATTAATGGACGCTTTTGCAGTTGATACGAAGGCGGAATACGCTGTGGCGGGTTCCTGTGCTGCAAACTACAGCGACAAGCGAGAGGGACAACCGGATTATTCAGCGGCGAGTGTTCACAATACAGAATACGGAGGCAGTAAATCGTGCGTCGACGAGTACGTCACTAGCCACTGTTGTATACTGTAAACGATCTGGACAAGCTGTGTTTGCTTTTTTGTGTCTACATATACTGGATCAAATGCAATTTATTTATAATTCGACATAAAACCTTATAGTTCATTGCTAATTCAGCGGTAACTATAATTGCTTAAGGTCTGAAATCTCACCAGTGGATTATACCATTTTGTAACACTGAATAGAAAAATTGGGAGGAGAATCCGCCGAACTGTCCTCGTCATTTTTTGCGTATATAACGCTCATTCATAGCCTATGATGTGCCCATCCCTATAGCTTTTATAGCGTCTGTCTTAATCTGTACCTGTGACGTATCCCGGCGATAAGCCCTCTGCATGGGGGGCGGCGGCATGGCGTTGGCTGTTACGATGCTGGCTGGTTATTTTATTTCAGTAGTGCCGTGTTGGTTATGTGTCCATCACTTTTTAATGGTAAATCACGTCCCGTTTGTTCCCGTTTGTTCCGTGCACGTGAATTTTCAGTCTGCAAATTAAACAAGCTAGCGAATAAAAGAGGAAGTTTGTGATTGGTTGTACCGGCAATTCTTCGCGCTCAGCTGTATGTGCTTGTTGCAACCTTGTCCTTATATCTGTTCCAGAAATAATATCTCTGCAGCCTGTTGAAGTTCCTGATCATGGTCATTATGATCAAGATCCTGATCATCAATTAATTATAAGTAGTGAAATCACTCTGTATATATCTTCCTACCTTTGTCCCATTTCATGCACTGGTGGCTTGGCACATGTGAGAGTATATCAACGTCATACTCCCCTCCTTTAGGCTTTACGGCTGCCTTTCCGCAATTTTGATGGATCCCTTTTACTATAACTTGGGTTGAGAAATAATGCAATTGCGATTGCAAATGTCTGCATGTGGTGATCGACAGTGACACGCAGTGGTCCGCTCAACTACACACATGCAGGCATGTAGCTTAGCACGTGTTTATCAGTAGTACACGCATGCATGCTTATTATTTATTAATTAATATTGATATACTGAAGAGCGATGGGGGATTTTTTTTTTCACACTGGCTAAATGGATCCAGCAGAGGTCATCGATTAGACTCTCAATGCAATGACATTTTTAGTATGGTGCAAGGGCGTATTTGGAACTCCCCCCAAGCATGCTGTGACTGCGGCGACTTCAAATCGAGCTTCAGTTATCGATATTGATATGATCAAGTACACTCCTTCAATAGGTACACACTCCTTCTATAGGTATATAAGGGCTATCCCGCCTCCGTCAGTGTATAAATATTTATCACCTGGAACTAAATGACGCTATACACACATCAGTGACATCACGCGCTTAACTGAATTGTTCGCTGGCACTCTTCGGTGGCCTAGGCTCCTGGAAGTTGTGTGGTTGGATTGTGCTTATCTCAATGCACAATGCACAACTGACACCGCACTCCTTGAGAAACGTATAGCACTGCCATATTCAAGAAATGACACAGAAAATGTACTTAGCAGAATTCGCAGCAGCGGGTGAATTACTGTACATCACCGCTGCGCGGCGTAGCGCTGCGAAAAAATGGGTCTGGGGCCGCGAGTTCCACGTTTTCATTCATTGTTTTCTTGAGATTGTTTTCATCGTTTTCACCACTCATTATTGCCTTACAATTTACAAACATATATCCATCCAACAGCGGGGCATATTCTTTTTGATAGACAGAACCAGGCAAGTGTACTGCTCAACTACAACTAGTATCTCAGGAGGGCACGGGGACACATGCACGTGACCTTAGCATACACCACATAGGAACATACAGCATAAATTATAACGACACATACATACATGTACAATGATGCAGTTTGGTTAATACATATACAGCAACACATCAAAAAGCTACCAGCCAGAGAGACTGCTGCAGATCACACATGCACCTATACTATACCCAAAAATGCACGCAGAAAAAAAAAAAAAAAAAGGTTTCCAGCCACTTCACACACGCACAGCCTCGCTGTTTCTCTCATCCAACAGCTCATTCAGCACTGCCTGGATGTTGTTGTTATGCTTGGCAAGCAGACTGTTGTTCAGCTCCCTGTTGGCAAATCCCATCCCTATCAGTTGGTCCATCGGGGTGGCGGGAGTTGGCGGGCCGGTCCACTTTGGCTGTTGCCAAGTGGGCGTCGTTGAGGGCAGGAACCGGGACACGTCTCTGTCGAGGTACGGGGCGACGTGCGGTGCCTGAGGGTAGGTGGAGTTTGAGGGGGCAGCAACGGGGGGCATAGGCGGGGTGGTAGCCTGGGGCATTGGTGGGGTGGTAGCCTGGGGACTGGTCTCAGAGGGCTCTGGAGCATCCTGTGAAGGTGCCATGCTTATCAATGCAGAACTGCACTTTCCTATCCACAACACCTCCCCATACCACCCCCCCCCCCCCCCCGAACACCTTACCCACATGCATTATCTAGTTGCAACGCCCAATATGGGCGCACAGATCACAAAACCTACCTACTTCAGCTGAGTACTGCTACCACGTTATATGCATATGCAAATCTACAGGCTCTGTCATCATCCTGCCTAAAAGAGACTTACTTCAAACTTTTCCTCATCATCTCCTGCAGGGGGTGCGGTTGTGGAGCTGGGACCACCTGATGAGGGTGTGCTGGTGGACTTGAAGTGGATGCCGGTTGACACAAAATCTGCAGCTGAGTGGATGGCAGCCGTTGCTATGGTAAGCGGATTCTTTATGCGAGCATCAATGACCCTCTTCAAAGTCATGTTTTGCAGGGTGAACTTAGAACCCATGCGAGCATTATTAAGTGGGAGGGGCTTCCGATCACCTGAACCTGGGGCTCCGCCTTGTAGCACAGGGTCACCAGAAGCGCCACCACCGACAGCATCACTGTCATCAACTGATCCACACCCATCATCACCACAACCATCATCACCACACCCATCATCACCACACCCATCATCTCCACACCCATCATCACCACACCCATCATCACCACACCCATCATCACCACACCTGTCATCATCACACCCACCACTGCTCTTATTATCACCGCACCTGTCGTCACTATCTGCACTATCACCACCACCATACCCCTTATCACCTGCAATCATCAATCCATCTCCTCGATCACCCCTGCTCACAGCACCGCAATCCTCGCCTGCGACGACTGATCCATGGGGGGCATCATTTAGAGGCACGGAAGTACTGCTCTCCCGTCCGACTGGCTCCTCCTCCCCATCCCGGGTACTGCGTAGAGACGCCAGCTCGGGAAGGGGCACCTCCAGGTTGAAGCAATCTGGTATGACCACTACAAACTCATCGTCACTTCCTTCGTGCTGGTCATCACATGGCTTATCAAGGTCTGGGGTCAAGGGATCAAACGAGGCGGGGGGGCAATTAAAAATTGAACCAAAAAAAGGCTAATCAGATTACACTAAGCCTGTGTCGTACATGCAACAGATGATTCTGTTTGAAAATCTTCTTGGGTCTATAATATCACACCATCGCTTATAAAATACCACTCTGTATAAGGGGGGCAATATAATGGCAAGGAGTGTAAATGCTCCACCCCCCCCCCCCTCTCCCTCACCCCCCCCTCTCCCTCACCCCCCTACCCTGGATGAAACCCTGACAATTACGACGTGTGAAAAGGTAAGATCATAGCATGACAACCAGCTTACCGGCCAGAGAGGAAGGGGCAGATGACCTCTGTGATGTCTGGGGGACCATCTCAAACGTCTGCACAAACCTTTCTGAACACACGGAGCTTGACATGTCCATGAAGTCACCCGCATCACATGACCTGGGGATACTGGGTAGCAGAGGCACCATGGGAATGACTTCCTGTTGAGTAGGAGGGGCCAGAGGCGCCATGGGAACAACTTCCTGTTGAGTAGGAGGGGCTATCATCATAGGGGGAGTGCCACTTGGAATGATGGGAGTGGCCAACAGTTGGGGGACAGGAAGAGGTGTGGTGGCTACGCCAGGGTAGCACTGTGTCTCCTTGTCTGCTGACACAGAAAGCCAGAGGGTGGGTCCAAAAGGGGTGCCTTTGCGCATCAGTAGCCATGAACTAGGGAGTAAGAGAACCAAGGATGAAGTGGGAATAGGGGTGGAGCAAGGGACGGTTAGGGGTGGAGCAAGGGATGGTTAGGGGTGGAGCAAGGGATGGTTAGGGGTGGAGCAAGGGATGGTTAGGGGTGGAGCAAGGGATGGTTAGGGGTGGAGCAAGGGATGGTTAGGGGTGGAGCAAGGGATGGTTAAGGGTGGAGCAAGGGATGGTTAGGGGTGGAGCATGGGATGGTTAGGGGTGGAGCAAGGGATGGTTAGGGGTGGAGCAAGGGATGGTTAGCGGTGGAGCATGGGATGGTTAGGGGTGGAGCAAGGGATGGTTAGGGGTGGAGCATGGGATGGTTAGGGGTGGAGCAAGGGATGGTTAGGGGTGGAGCATGGGATGGTTAGGGGTGGAGCAAGGGATGGTTAGGGGTGGAGCAAGAGATGGTTAGGGGTGGAGCAAGGGATGGTTAGGGGTGGAGCATGGGATGGTTAGGGGTGGAGCATGGGATGGTTAGGGGTGGAGCATGGGATGGTTAGGGGTGGAGCAAGGGATGGTTAGGGGTGCAGCATGGTGTTGTACCCACATACACACTTCGGGGGGGGGGGGGGGGGGGGGTAAGTATTACCTTGCGATATTTGTATTTGCGATCTGGTTTTGCTGACTGGCCCCTACTGGAGGGTACTCCACGGTGAGGATGGTCTGCTCCTCCGGACGTAGGTCTGGGACCTCGACCACGGTGTTCACAGGGGCATACCCCGCCTGATGGACCAGTGTGACGTGCTTCCACTTCTTGGTCCCTGTGTTGGCCACCACCCAACTCTTAGCAAACTGGGGGGGACAACGGGTGACAAAATGTGCGGATAAAGGGGGGGGCAGAAGGGGGGGGGGGGGGGGGGGGGGGGGCTCGCTTACTGGCTGTCCACAGGGGATAACACTGCCCTGGGGGTAATTCCTATCTGCAACAATTGTTGCACCCAAGTATCTGAAATCCGAGATAAAACACCACATGAACACCACCACATGACAACATCACATGAACAACACCACATGACAACACCACATGAACACCATATAACACCACATGACACCACCATACGACAGCTATACCATAAGACACCACACACACCACACACACGAAAATACGAAAATCATTAACACGTACTTCTTCCCATCCAGGACCTTGCCTCCCGACGGCCCCACCAGCGAGGGGGGAAGCATGACCCCCTGGCCCTGCAACTTGGCCAACTTCTTCTCCTTCTTCTTCTCCATCTTGTGCATCTTTAGGTCGTGCTTCAGCGCGTCCCTGGCGTCCTCCATACCCACACCACTGGGGGACACCCTCGCCCCAAGGGCTGCCATCTTCTTCTGCAGTTTCTTCCTCTTTATCTCGTCCTTGAGGTCCTCCCGCGTCCTCTCCACGCAGGGGGCGTGGCAGCCCTCTGCGTGCAGGGCAGCACAACCCCTTCCCCCCAAGGCGGCCATCTTCTTCTCCAGCTTCTTTCGCTTGATCTCCTCCTTCAGCTCCTCCCGTGACTTCTGGGTACACTCACTATTGCAGTCCAGCCCACTGTTGGAGGGAAGGTGGGGAGGGGGTGATGAATGGTGTGAGGGGGGGGAAGGTTAGGGCAGGAAAGCACAGTACTACATCAGATGGGGCTACACATGTGGAGTAAGAAAAGGGGGTGGAGCATCCTCCATAGGTGCCATGCCCCACCCCCTCACCCCTTCCCTTTATAGCAGTAGTAAGCACTGGCACTGTTGTTCATTTCTTATACCAACCTTTCACTACTGTGTAGGGATTTCTGTTTGATACTGATTGGGTTTCAAGTACAGGATAGACATGCAGATGCTTGCCTGCGTGTTTTCTAACAAATTAAAATTGACTAACATTGTTTTGTAATGTCGTAAGTGCAAAAAGCATAGGCTTAGAACATGGGGGGGGGGGGGGGGATATGCCGTTGTATACATTCCAATGTACACTTCCCTCGTGAAGTACAACATGCACACACGGTCACTACCATCACTAAAATTTTCCTCCTTTTGCAGAGAAAAAACTCCCACGAGCATGTAACAGTGTGTGCACACATTCATGTATACACACCCTCCTTTCACATCTAAACCTATCTATACCTCCCTCACAACCCAATTGATGCCCACCTGGAGCCAGGCTCCTCCTCCTCCTCCTCCTGTGTGAGGCTGTATAGGTCCTTTCTCAACAGTGGCTTGGAGGAGCGCACGTACGGTGCTGGCACTTTCAGTTTCAGGAACACGTGGGAGGGGAAGTGAAGTTCCTGTGACCTAACCTCACACGCCTCACACAGATCATAGTCGACGCAGTTCCTGGATGACAAAATGGGCAGAATATGGGAAGAAGGGAGAGAGCAGTTATAAACATTATGAAGTGGGGGGGGGGGGGGGGGGGGGGGGGCAACAATGCCAAGTACCTATGTACCTATATTAGAAAGGTGGTTATTTAAAACAAAGGGAAGCTACTGGAACACACTGGCGTGCATTGTACATGTCTTACCCACACTTGTATCGCACTCCACATATGCGCTTTCCACAGCTATCGCAGGATATGTTGCTGTGCACAACTCTCTCAGCGTCGCCCTCGGTTACCACGCCCCGCGTGTCATGAATGGAGCTGAGCACAATGACCGCCTCATTGAAGGCCTTGTTGATCTCCTCCAGCAGGTAGGAGTTGTTCTGCATGTCACCACGGGAACATGAAAGGAGGAGAAAGAGGGGGAGAGGGGGTGGGGTCAAGCACAGGTACATGTATGTTAATGCCATGCAGATAAGGGAGGGCTAAAATGAGCGTTACATGGCTGGTAAGGTTTTGAGCGTTACATGGCTGGTAAGGTTTTGAGCGTTACATGGCTGATAAGGTTATGAGCGTTACATGGCTGGTAAGGTTTTGAGCGTTACATGGCTGGTAAGGTTTTGAGCGTTACATGGCTGGTAAGGTTTTGAGCGTTACATGGCTGGTAAGGTTGTCGATGTTATTAGTTTTTACGCATCCACAAGGATGGGTTCATCACCCACCTCGCCCTAGCCCATCCACAAGGATGGGTTCATCACCCACCTCACCCTAGCCCATCCACAAGGATGGGTTCATCACCCACCTCACCCTAACCCATCCGAATACATCATACATGTATGGTAACGCATGTCCAGTTTAACTTGTTGTCGTTGTTATGCAGCCGTATTTGTATGGCACTGGTTACTCAAATGTAAAGCTGGAAGGCCTCTCTTCACGACACACATACCTCACTACCCAAAGCTGGAAGGTCTCTTTCTTCACTACACACATACCTCACTGCCCAAAGCTGGAAGGCCTCTCTCTTCACTACACACATACCTCACAGCCCAAAGCTGGAAGGTATCTCTCTTCACTACACACATACCTCACTGCCCAAAGCTGGAAGGCCTCTCTCTTCACTACACACATACCTCACTGCCCAAAGCTGGAAGGCCTCTCTCTTCACTACACACATACCTTACTACCCAAAGCTGGAAGGCCTCTCTCTTCACTACACACATACCTTACTACCCAAAGCTGGAAGGCCTCTCTCTTCACTACACACATACCTTACTACCCAAAGCTGGAAGGCCTCTCTCTTCACTACACACATACCTTACTACCCAAAGCTGGAAGGCCTCTCTCTTCACTACACACATACCTTACTACCCAAAGCTGGAAGGCCTCTCCCTTCACTACACACTTACCTCACACATGGCAGGAGTGAACCACTTTGGGGGGTGTGGCTTTCCTCCCTCCTTTCTCTCCTCCCCAACAATCTGGGCCAGCTCTCTGTAGTGTCCTCCTCCTGACCCAGAACCACGCTTAGCTTCTCCACCCTGGTGAAGGTGTGTGTGTGTGTGTGTGTGTGTGTGTGTGTGTGTGTGTGTGTATGTGTGCGTGTGTGTGTGTGTGGGTAATCAAAAGTAATGGATGCCGTATGCACAATGGTTTGGGTGCACCCTTTGTTCACTAACCTCAGCATACACTCTGACGCACAAGAGATCACCAGGCACAATGGTTGTCTTCATGGCTTCATCAAGTTCCTCTGTGAAAAGAAGTTTATTCATGACATCATTCCTTAACCTACATGTACTGATCTATTTATAGCCCAAAAAACATAATTACATAATCATAATTCATTACATCATGCTGTGTCACCTGACACCAACAACACAGCACATTTCATCACCCTGTCCTTTCCACTCACACATGCCACACGTGAACACGCCTACCTTGGCTGCCTACGATGACCTCATCACCATCTTCATCGGTGTAGAACATGGAGACACGAGGCACACCAAGTTCCTCGTTGAGCTGCAGATGAGGGCCAAATGTACACTTGACTACACTGTGCCCATTAACACACACACACACACACACACACACACACACACACACACACACACACACACACACACACACACACACCACCATAACCCCTTACACACATCATCCCCAAGACCCATTTTGTGGTACAAGAATTCAGTGTCATCCCGGGGAGGTCGGCGTCCACATGGAGTCCCTATTCTGTTACGTAATGTGCCTATTCTGTACACTTCGACACTTTTAAAGCGTTTTTTAGCAGGCCTAGATACATGCATAGATTGCAGATACTTTATAATCTACGGTACATGTAACATGACGTTTAAAACCTTTCCTAATTGCCGCCGCGTCCGTAGGCGCATCATTATCGCTGAAGGGACGTACTTCGAACGTATGAATCCATCACACTTCCGTGCTGGTTGGTTGAGCACTAAAACGTAACAGCTAAGGTTCATTAGTCTATTAGTAATATTCAGAGACCGTACACGCACACACGCATACTCACCACGCACATATAGCCTACACATACCAACACATACACACATACACACGATGTTGTAATATACCCTATCTATACTCTACCTTAGCACGCAGAGCTTCGAATGGCACTTGTGCTGTTGCGTCCAAGTACACCAAGCAGTTGTACCGTCTCTTTGAGTCTGACATCTTCGGTAGAAACTTTTGTTGTTTGCACGTTTTTTTGTTGCCCTATGTACTCACATATTCTATATTTAGAACAATGACGCAATATTAATAATTGTGTTAATTGATCTGCTAGTAATAATTAATCTTACTCAAGTTCTGGTTGTATGCTGGTGGCATTTGTGCTGTCCACTCCTGTTTGAAATCCAACTGTAGAGCCGGAAGTTGATACCATCGTGTGCACTACTTGTGATATTAAGGCAGCAAAGATAACAACAGCACAACAGATGGACAGAAAATCACTGCTCGTTTCTTTGCTTGTGTTACTAGCATTGTTGCTCCTGGTCGAAGGAGGGTAAGTAAAGCGCCTGTGCGTAGTGTACTATAAAGTGTGTATATGTGTATATATACAAGCGTATACTTGGCACATTCTAATTAATGCGCCACTACGCCACTCTGGTATGCAGTTATCTGTACTAGTATGCATTGAAATATCCATACAGTAAATGTTGCCAGCGTACGTATATAACACTTCGCTTTTTCGCACATGTACTGGCTATTGTGTTGCACCTAAAATGAAGCTGCTTACAATAATAGCTTTTGTGTGTAATTCATATGTAGTACTAGTATGGTGCATTTTTATGATGCACTTCCGTGTATATTTTCGTTGTGGTCACTTTGGCTTGGACTCAAAGGAATGTGGTCATTGGCTTGGTTTTGGTTTTAACGCTTGTGGAGTAGATTTCTGATTGAACTTTCTAACAGTCCTCATTTTTATGCACCTCCCATGTCTCCTTCCTTCTCTTCTGCATATTGCAATTTCCATACACACGCGCGCATACACACACACAACACACACACACAACACACACACACACACACACACACACACACACAAACACGCGTGATTAAATAAATAGCCGTGATTTCTACAACATCCTGGGGGTGGACAGACGTGCGAGCACCAGTGAAATCAAGAGAGCCTACAGAACCTTGGCCATGAAGTACCACCCCGACAAGAACCCCGACGACCCCAGTGCCTCGGAGCGGTTCCAGGACATCAATGCTGCATACGAGGTGCTCTCTGATAAGGAAAAAAAGGAAATTTATGACCAGCAGGGGGAGGAGGGGCTGAAGTCACAGGGGAACAACCAAGGAGGGGACATGTTTTCGAACTTCTTCCAAGGGTTCGGAGGGTTTGGGTTCCAGTTTGGACAGGCTGGTAACCAGGGGCCGAGGGAAATCCCCCGTGGTGCCACAATCACCCTGGATCTGGATGTCACCTTAGAAGATCTGTACAATGGAAACACGATTGAGGTAATTGAGTTCACAGGTCGCGGCATTTTGGCAATGTGAATGAAGTGTCACCTGCATTTGTAGCGCTGGTCCGTATCCTAATAAAAAAAGCCTGCACAGACAATACCATATTCATATTGTCAATACACTGCCAATACACTGTGGGCAGTTTTGGATAGTTTTGATATTAATTGCGTTATTCCAAAGCAGTAGTGCAGATTGTCTTTTTTTTTGGGGGGGGGGGGGGGGGCAGGAAAATCAAGTGTGGGACACCCCTCCAAATTGTGCATTCTCTTTTGTGTGCTTGCAGTACAGGTCATGGGTACAGGTCATGTGGTTAAGGGATACGGTTATGAAGCTACAGAGTTGAGGACGTTTTCCCAAAAGAGACTTTTAAAAGGAAACGTGAATTGTTTTTCTATTTGGATCCATTATTTTGTATTTCTGTTCTAGCATGTCTAACTGTGGAGACCACAATTCCAATTACTAATTGTGGTGCAAAAAGAAAAAACTTCGCATCAGCTGTTGCTCCAGCCTCAGTTAATTGTTTCTAATAAATACATTTAAAGGCCGACATACACGGGTCGACTTCCTGCCAATTTATCACCTGCAACTCAAATGAATATGCGTTAAAACTTTAGTTTACTGAATTTTCACCCGTATTCATTTGAGTTGCAGGCGATAAATTGGCAGGAAGTCGACCCGTGTATGTCGGCCTTAAGGCGACCATACATCAGGCAACAATGTTGCATGCAACTCAATGAATCCAATTATATTTTCAGTAAAACATTAGTTTACTGATATTTTACTAGAATTTTGCTAAAATTCTTAGTGTTGCGTGCAACATGTTGCCTAGTGTGTGGTCGCCTTTACGAATTTATTCACACAATAAGTTTTCGGCGTGGTTGAAGGGGGGGCATCCCCATGGCTACCGAAGTTTTCAACCTCCTCCTATGCCCATATTAGAAATCAAGGCAGAAGAAGTGTTCTGTACCAAATTATATTCTCAGTTCCAAATAAAAAGTCGTGATCAGTCAAGTGATTGATCGTGTCATCATTATGATCAATATGGCAGTAGGTTCCACGATATTGTATAATGGACCCTCTGATTAAGGCCCACCATTGTGACCTACCTCAAGTGTCCTGCAGGACCTTGGGGAATGTTGTGTAGAATATTAAAACTTGTTATTAATATAATTGGACAACCCACATTGTGAGGTTTACAATGTACTGTTGCTGGGGCGATATTCTGCTGTCGTCTGTACAAGAATAGATAGGCATTCACTTGCAGGGGATTTCTATATAAAGTCAATGATATTTCATTTTAATAGTGACCAGTACACATGTCAGCAGAGGGGAAGGTCCACAGAGGCGAAGGTCCACAGAGGCGAAGGTTCCACTGTCATAGATCATGTTTAACCTTTTTTAAAAATTCATACTGCTTTGACAGACACTTAGCAATCATAACAACATTCCAATAGATATTTAATTCGATGTTAGCTCCCAGCTATGACCTGACGTTACCTTACGTGTTGTTTCCCCCTTATTTACACAGTGTGGCATAAATATACTGTAGCAGTGCCAAATGTGGTGACGCCATATAATGATGCTTTTACAATTAATTAGAACAATTACTGAGAATTGAGGTTTGGTTTTTCAGAGAGGGTGCTTAAATTTTTTGACTCATTATTCCAAATCTGGTGATCCTACATGTACATGCATTTAGTCCAAATTATTGGGTACAGGTGTAAACACAATGCAAGACCTAATTATTGAACACTGATACAAAACCTGATCAGCGTTCGTCATTATGCCCTCATTGCCCCCCTTGTCGTGATATTTACCTCCCGTGTTGTAATGCCCCCCTCGTCATAATCCCTTCATAGTAATGAGTGAGAACACTCGGAATGTCCCCCTAGTTTTGATAGCTGATGCTTGTATGATGCATGCATGCTATCATTTATCCATTGCCTGCGTCTGTATTCCCATTGGAGCTGTGTTTATAAGAAATAATTTTTTTTCACCTCATAATACCCCCTTTTGTCGTATATCAGAAGTAATCTAGCATAAGACATTGCTAAGTTACAGTGAATCATTTGCGACGAAATCCTTTGCAATGAAAGTAGATGTAGGAATGTTGGTAAGCGGTTTTGGGCATGTGTTGTGTGTTTAGTTATTAGGGTTACGTGGCTATGGTGGTCTCACAGGCAGTAGTAGGCACCACACACATACTGCACACACACACACACACCGCACACACACACACACATACTGCACACACACACCGCACACACACAAACATACACGCACACATAAGCATACACATGCACATATACACCTACAAACATGTACATACACACATGCCCGCACATACCTCGCATACACATTCAGGTTTCAGTGTTTTGGAGTGTACTTAGCCTCTGTGTGTGTGTGTGTGTGTGTGTGTGTGTGTGTGTGTGTGTGTGTGTGTGTGTGTGTGTGTGTGTGTGTGTGTGTGTGTGTGTATGTGTGTGTGTGTGTGTGCATGTATGTGTGTGTGCTGTGTGCAAGTGTGTGTGTGCACATGTGTGTGTGCATATGTGTGCATGTTTATGTGTGTGTGTGTATGTATGGGTGTGTGTGTGTGCATGTATGTGTGTGTGCTGTGTGCACGTGTGTGTGTGCACATGTGTGTGTGTGTGTGCAACAACACTGTCTGCCCAACTTAACAATATGTGTCTGTGAGAGTGAACAATTGTAGATATTGCCAGGTAACATTCACCATTTGTTCTCTTCCCTTGCCCACCCCCCTCATCTCCCCCCTTCCCCCTTCCCTCTCATCTCCCCCCTTCCCCCTTCCCTCTCATATCTCTCCCTCCCGCCCCTTCAAGGTTGCTCGCTACAAGCCTGTACCCAAGCCTGCCTCTGGCACTAGGCAATGTAACTGCCGTACTGAGATGAAGACTGTGCAGATAGGACCAGGCCAATTCCAAGTACGTGTGGGCGGGCACATTAATGTGATTACCTAAGGTGGGGGGGAGGGGGGGGTCAGTAAACATGCTTACCTTCTGACTTCAACTGGGTGTGTGAAGGAGGATGTGGGAAGGAGGTGGACTTCTATTTAACAACTACTGTAGGGGCTAAATGATTTAGCTGATGATTGCTCTTAAGATTCCCCACCACACACCCTGGAGCTGTGGTGTAATGTGATTACTTCACATACCACATTACCTCTTTCAGAGCAGGGGGTGGAGGGGAGTGTCCAGAGCATTTGTAGGTTTAAACAAAAAAATTGATGTAAGATAGCTGGACATAATCTACTGGTGTGTTATGCCATATTTACTCCCCATGGGAGGGGGGGGGGGGGGGGGGTTATGCCATATTTACTCCTTTGCTCCCCCTGGGGGGTCTCTTCCACCAGATGTCTCCACGCCAAGTGTGTGAGGAGTGTCCCAACGTCCAGTAAGTTGGCATAGCAACGTGGCTACACGTGTGCAGTATGGTGTCGTACTGACACCTTACTTCATCATAGCACCAGCCTATGTGCAGTATGGTGCCGTACTGACACCTACTTCATCATAGCACCAGCCTATACATGTGCAGTATGGTGCCATACTGACACCTACTTCATCATAGCACCAGCCTATGTGCAGTATGGTGCCGTACTGACACCTACTTCATCATAGCACCAGCCTATACATGTGCAGTATGGTGCCGTACTGACACCCTACTTCATCATAGCACCAGCCTATGTGTAGTATGGTGCCGTACTGACACCTACTTCATCATAGCACCAGCCTATACATGTGCAGTATGGTGCCATACTGACACCCTACTTCATCATAGCACCAGCCTATGTGCAGTATGGTGCCATACTGACACCCTACTTCGTCACAGCACCAGCCTATGGTGCAGTATGGTGCCATACTGACAGCCTACTTCATCACAGCACCAGCCTATGTGCTTTATGGTGCCATACTGACACCTTACTTCATCATAGCACCAGCCTATGTGCTTTATGGTGCCATACTGACACCACCAACGGGGGCTGTCTTTGGCAGATAGTTACATGTAATTGCACACCTACATACGTATCCAGTGTGTGAGCTAGTCACATGGTTGGGTCGTACCCAATCGTTATGTGTTCATGAATTCCAACAAATATGCATGTATCGTCAGTAAAGCGGTAAGTACCAGGACTGCCGCATGTACAAGAGATAACATTTTGTTGGCGTCGGGTTTACAAGTGATGAAATATAACTAGTGGTTTGAGAGGTATGGATACGTTTGGAACATCGAACCGTTCGATGCCTGATAAGTGAGCCGCTACTGCAAGTATCCAAACACAACTAAATCCAGTTGTGATCTACTGTGATCTAGAATCTGCTCAAGGACCCTCCTCTGCAGCCTAAGGTCCTGGCGGGGGGTGGGGGGGGGGGGGGTGGGTTCTAAATACAGATGTGTTTCAAGCGGCTGGCAACCAGTAGATTATCTCAGTAGGGCTTCGAGACAAAAGGTCTAGCCCTGAAACAGTACAATTACTATTATGGGGTCGGGAGGCTCCACCAATCACCATGAAACCACCCGATGCACTGTTGTCGACCTGTAGTTGGCCTGTAGTTTTGTTTACTGTTTAGAACCGTTCAGAACAGTGCTCTCGGACCGCCTCCTAAAGTAGTATCGTTCCATGCTGAACATATTGGTTTGGAGCTGTTACGGTGTCATTAAATAGGTGCGTGTTTATATGTGTTCGAAGAACTGTTTAAAATTTTTAATACATATAATATAACTAGAGCAGCAGTGAACAGTTAGGAGGACTAGTCAAATTTGCCTTCAGGTGTAAATGGTGATAGGACCGAATATCAACACGGGTATAACCGTTCTGCAGAACGGTTTCTACCTTAACCACCCCATGGTGGTGTAAGCAGCACATAGTTTCATTAAATAGTCGCAGTTTTCACCTCCCGCCCCCTCCTCCACCCCTTGCTCTGTATTTTGAGGAAAACTGGGGTGGACATGGGGCGGAGCCTGATGTGCAGTGCTTGATTGTGTCATATGCAACATGAAATAGGTATTGACCATATTAATGAAAATGAAATAGGTATTGACCATATTAATGAAAATGAAATAGGTATTGACGATATTAATGAAAATGAAATAGGTATTGACCATATTAATGAAAATGAATGGGAGCCTGTGGGATGGAAGAAAAAAAATTAAAACCCTAATCCCAAAGTGACTGGCATGATGTTTCATATTGCCGACAGGTTAGGGGCTCTAACTAGTCAGTTTTGTCAACCAGGTGTGATAGAAATTAAATGGCTGCTGGTTCACTTTCTACCTCTCCCCTCCCACACCCCCCTCCCCTCCCCCGGCTTTTTTTTTGAGGAACAGGTGCAGATATGGGTGGGTGGAACCACAGGTTGCCATAGGATAGTGGCTATGGTTATACAAACCTATCACCACTGGTACAAACCTATCACCACTGGTACAACTAAAAACACATAATTTCATTAGTGTACATGCTAGTTATGCCAGCTGTTTGAATGGAATTGAAGTGTAATTAACCAATCAGATTGCCCGCTCCCTCCCCATTCTAATTGCAATTGCTCAGGGTTTCTGGTGCATGTGGTGGTACTCAATTGTCTTTGCTGGTTTCAGCAAATTTAATTTAATTATGGTGTACCAAGAAGTGAAGGATCACGCTGTCACAACAGAACCATTCCTTGTATACATGTAAATTCTGGAACCATTCATTTGTTGATAGTGTGGGGGAAAAAGTCGCTAACGGAAATCAAATTCCATAAACAGGCCAATGTGTAGCTTAGACAGATAACGAAACAACAAGTGTGCAAGTGGTTTGAATGCATTTTGAATATGAATAAATTGTTTGGCCTGTTTCACATCAGAAATAGATCCTGCAAAGGAATCATTCTATAGTAACTGGCTCAAGTTTCGATTGCAATGGCTTTCCTAGTTTTACAATGATGTGGTGAGATTGCATGGAACGCAATGTTGTGCGTAGCTGAATGTTTAATAAGAACGCACATGCGTCCAGAGTGTTTCAAAATGAGGTTTGTTAAAATTAGTCTCATTTCTTCGTTGTCATGCTTTAGTCACAATTGGTCAATCTATGATTAAGCAACATGGAACCCAGCAATTCTCACAAGCAATACAGTGACAGACTGGTTAGCAAAACCTTTCACACCTACCACTCCTAAACCTTTCACACCTACCACATAGCCTTCACTCCTAAACCTCAACAATTACTAAAAGCCACTTGGCCATCAAAACTGATTAGAATAGACAGCTGCTCAAATTGTACATGATTTGATTTTGAGCATTGGTGCCAATGTGCTAATGGGCTACATCCCTACCTCCCTGTGCTAATGGGCTATACCCCCACCTCCCTGTGCTAATGGGCTATACCCCCACCTCCCTGTGCTAATGGGCTATACCCCCACCTCCCTGTGCTAATGGGCTATACCCCCACCTCCCTGTGCTAATGGGCTATACCCCCACCTCCCTGAGCTAATGGGCTATACCCCCACCTCCCTGTGCTAATGGGCTATACCCCCACCTCCCTGTGCTAATGGGCTACATCCCTACCTCCCTGTGCTAATGGGCTACATCCCTACCTCCCTGTGCTAATGGGCTATACCCCCACCTCCCTGTGCTAATGGGCTATACCCCCACCTCTCTGTGCTAATGGGTCCCCCAGCCCAACCATCCCTCCCTGAGCTAATGGGTCCCCAGTCCAACCATCCCTCCCTGAGCTAATGGGTTCCCCAGCCCAACCATCCCTCCCTGAGCTAATGGGTCCCCAGCCCAACCATCCCTCCCTGAGCTAATGGGCCCCCCAGCCCAACCATCCCTCCCTGAGCTAATGGGTCCCCCAGCCTAACCATCCCTCCCTGAGCTAATGGGTCCCCCAGCCCAACCATCCCTCCCTGAGCTAATGGGTTCCCCCAGCCCAACCATCCCTCCCTGAGCTAATGGGTCCCTGAGTTAATGGGCCCCCCAGCCCGAACCATCCATCCCTGAGCTAATGGGTCCCCCAGCCCAACCATCCCTCCCTGAGCTAATGGGCCCCCCCAGCCCAACCAACCCTCCCTGAGCTAATGGGTCCCCTGAGTTAATGGGCCCCCCAGCCCGAACCATCCATCCCTGAGCTAATGGGCCCCCCAGCCCAACCCCCTGACCTTAGAATGGCGGCACCAACCAAAAGCAATTTGATTTTATTTCATTTTGCCATCCCCCCTCCCCCCCCCGGAGGGTTTGCAGCGCATGGTAATCAGAGTGGAAAGGGCCCTGCATGGTAACCAAACCCTCATCCATGGTAACCAAACCCTCTTCCCCTGAAAAGGCCCCTGCGGTGCCCATCAATGCATCACTAAGTGTTGGAACCTAGGGCCATTTTAATAATTTTTACAGTAATTAAACTGCAAAGCTGTTGGCCATTTCTTTCTGTCTCGTGTATGAGAGTACCTATGACCCCCTTGGGAGTACCTATGACCCCCTTGGGAGTACTAATTGCTGTGACCAGCAAACGCTTCCTTCTGGTAGCTTCCTACATGTGGCCTCTGCACCTTGAAGGGGGGGAGGGGGGGGGGGGGCCAGCTGTTGTTGTTGTGGCTCTAATTACTAATTAGCTGTTGTAAACCATTAACTCAATTGTAAAATTTTAGCCACTTTCACAGACCACAGGCTACATACATGCTGGACACAACTTATGTACTGGTGATGCGCCAAATCTGTTGTGGCTGTGTGTGCTTGGGAATCTGCAACAGTTGCTTTGCACCTGGGGGGGGGGGGGGGGGGGGTGCATCCCTCTGGTTTGGTTGTACCTTTGAGCACCATTGTGCACCCTAGTACACCATTGTGCACCCTAGTACACCATTGTGCACCCTAGTACACCATTGTGCACCCTAGTACACCATTGTGCACCCTAGTACACCATTGTGCACCCTAGTACACCATTGTGCACCCTAGTACACCATTGTGCACCCTAGTACACCATTGTGCACCCCAGTACACCATTGTGCACCCTAGTACACCATTGTGCACCCTAGTACACCATTGTGCACCCTAGTACACCATTGTGCACCCTAGTACACCATTGTGCACCCTAGTACACCATTGTGCACCCTAGTACACCATTGTGCACCCTAGTACACCATTGTGCACCCTAGTACACCATTGTGCACCCTAGTACACCATTGTGCACCCTAGTACACCATTGTGCACCCCAGTACACCATTGTGCACCCTAGTACACCATTGTGCACCCTAGTACACCATTGTGCACCCTAGTACACCATTGTGCACCCTAGTACACCATTGTGCACCCTAGTACACCATTGTGCACCCTAGTACACCATTGTGCACCCCAGTACACCATTGTGCACCCCAGTACACCATTGTGCACCCTAGTACACCATTGTGCACCCCAGTACACCATTGTGCACCCCAGTACACCATTGTGCACCCTAGTACACCATTGTGCACCCCAGTACACCATTGTGCACCCCAGTACACCATTGTGCACCCTAGTACACCATTGTGCACCCCAGTACACCATTGTGCACCCCAGTACACCATTGTGCACCCTAGTACACCATTGTGCACCCTAGTACACCATTGTGCACCCTAGTACACCATTGTGCACCCTAGTACACCATTGTGCACCCTAGTACACCATTGTGCACCCTAGTACACCATTGTGCACCCTAGTACACCATTGTGCACCCTAGTACACCATTGTGCACCCTAGTACACCATTGTGCACCCCAGTACACCATTGTGCACCCTAGTACACCATTGTGCACCCTAGTACACCATTGTGCACCCTAGTACACCATTGTGCACCCCAGTACACCATTGTGCACCCCAATACACCATTGTGCACCCCAGTACACCATTGTGCACCCAGTACACCATTGTGCACCCTAGTACACCATTGTGCACCCCAGTACACCATTGTGCACCCCAGTACACCATTGTGCACCCTAGTACACCATTGTGCACCCTAGTACACCATTGTGCACCCTAGTACACCATTGTGCACCCTAGTACACCATTGTGCACCCTAGTACACCATTGTGCACCCTAGTACACCATTGTGCACTCCTAGTACACCATTGTGCACCCCAGTACACCATTGTGCACCCTAGTACACCATTGTGCACCCTAGTACACCATTGTGCACCCAGTACACCATTGTGCACCCTAGTACACCATTGTGCACCCCAGTACACCATTGTGCACCCCAGTACACCATTGTGCACCCCAGTACACCATTGTGCACCCTAGTACACCATTGTGCACCCTAGTACACCATTGTGCACCCTAGTACACCATTGTGCACCCTAGTACACCATTGTGCACCCTAGTACACCATTGTGCACCCAGTACACCATTGTGCACCCTAGTACACCATTGTGCACCCTAGTACACCATTGTGCACCCTAGTACACCATTGTGCACCCCAGTACACCATTGTGCACCCTAGTACACCATTGTGCACCCTAGTACACCATTGTGCACCCTAGTACACCATTGTGCACCCCAGTACACCATTGTGCACCCTAGTACACCATTGTGCACCCCAGTACACCATTGTGCACCCTAGTACACCATTGTGCACCCTAGTACACCATTGTGCACCCTAGTACACCATTGTGCACCCCAGTACACCATTGTGCACCCTAGTACACCATTGTGCACCCCAGTACACCATTGTGCACCCAGTACACCATTGTGCACCCTAGTACACCATTGTGCACCCTAGTACACCATTGTGCACCCTAGTACACCATTGTGCACCCTAGTACACCATTGTGCACCCTAGTACACCATTGTGCACCCTAGTACACCATTGTGCACTCCTAGTACACCATTGTGCACTCCTAGTACACCATTGTGCACCCTAGTACACCATTGTGCACCCTAGTACACCATTGTGCACCCTAGTACACCATTGTGCACCCTAGTACACCATTGTGCACCCTAGTACACCATTGTGCACCCTAGTACACCATTGTGCACCCTAGTACACCATTGTGCACCACCCTAATACATGTTTGCCATTGTAAAGGATGCCTGCATTTCTTCTTCGCGATGTGCACAGGTTTGTCAACGAAGAGAAGGTCTTGCAGATAGAAATAGAACCAGGCATGAGGGATGGCTACCAATATCCCTTTGTGTCAGAAGGTACAAAGCCGCACGTGACCTTTGCCCCCTGACCACTCTAACCCTGCTCTTCCCCCAGGTGAACCACACGTGGATGGCCAGCCAGGTGACCTCATCTTTGTCATCAAGACACAGAAGTGAGTGTGATGATGCCACTACCCCCCAAAGCCATACACGACAACACCTGGTCTGCAAACGTGATAGACAGTTTGCACTCCATCCTGACCCACAATGATGTGTCTTATTAATTAACCCTAATGTGTGGGTTAGAATTGGAGCCCAACTGAAGTGGCTTGTTTTACCTATCATGGGCAGGACCAGGGCCGGAGATGGTGTGCTTTTAAAAGAAATGTTGCTACCATGGCGTACTTTAACAAAAAAAAAAAATTTGCTACCACAGTGTGCTTTTAAAAGAAATGATGGTTGGATGGGGATTATTAACATGGGACAGTATGCTACGTACATGTTCATCCATGTCCCTACATCCTCCTGTAACCACATCCCTTGCTCCACCCAGCATATTATTAATCCCTATCCCAGCATACCTTTGTTGGGAGTATGTACTTGAATATTGCTCTCTTCCCCAGACATGCAGTTTTTGAGCGCCGGGGTGAAACCTTGCATACCAACATCACCATCACCCTCAGGGATGCCCTGGTTGGGTTCACAATGGAAATCACACACCTCGACGGACATAAGGTTTGTCGCATTCTTACAGTGCACACTCTTGTGTGTGCAACATGCACACTTCCCTATGGAAATCACACACCTCAACGGACATAAGGTTTGTCGCGTTCTTACAGTGCACACGCAACATGCACACTTCCCTATGGAAATCACACACCTGAACGGACATAAGGTTTGTCGCGTTCTTACAGTGCACACGCAACATGCACACTTCCCTATGGAAATCACACACCTCAACGGACATAAGGTTTGTCGCGTTCTTACAGTGCACACGCAACATGCACACTTCCCTATGGAAATCACACACCTCGACGGACATAAGGTTTGTCGCGTTCTTACAGTGCACACTCTTGTGTGCGCAACATGCATGCATCCCTAACATGACATGCATTCTCGAGCCTTAATATGTAGAATCAATAAAGATTGTATTTGGCACCAAATATTTTTATCCCCCTTGATCATATTTGGTCCTCTCAAATGACCTTTCATCCATACAAATAAACTCTATGGTTGAGTCTGCACACATTAATTTAATGTCCAGCCCTTGGTGATGTAGGTGATTAAGAATTGTCTGATTGAATTCATTATTTGTGGGGACGTAGACGTCCATGGCTTATGAGGCAGGAGGGAGGGAGAAGAAGTGTGTTGGTTGGGGGAGAAGGGATAGGTGCGTTGGCAGTGAGGATGTGTCGGTAGGGAAGGAGGGGAGAGGTGTGTTGGTAAGGGAGGGTGGAGGGGGGGGGGGACCTGTAGCTAATGCCCACTATACTACAGGGGACCTGTAAGTTAGTTATGGGAAATGGCCTGCATTATAATCTGCAAGGGGGGGGGGGGGCTAGTTTATACAGTAGAGGTTTTGAGGTTTATCATTATATTGATTCCAGTTTTCAAACAATATGAGCTTATCTCGATTTTGATGTATTTTTGATGTCTTTTTGATGTCTCATTTTAAAATGTGTATTATTCAATTCTCTTTCTTCCCCTCCCCACCCACCACACCCCACCCTTTGGCACAGATCCAGGTGGTTAGGGACAAGGTGACGTGGCCCGGGGCGGTGATCAAGAAGGTGGGTGAGGGGATGCCCAACTACGAGAACAACCTGACCAAAGGTGACCTCCTCATCACTGTGGACGTTGACTTCCCCAAGGGATCCTTCCAAGAATCGGACAAGCAAGGTGGGGTGTGGGGTGGGGGTTGGAGAAGGAGATGAGAAGTGGTCTGGTGAAGAAGATTTGAAGGAGCTATTGTGTGTGTGTGTGTGTGTGTGTGTGTGTGTGTGTGTGTGTGTGTGTGTGTGCAGTGAATCATTAGTTCTATTAGGGGTCGTTGTGTGTGTGTGTGTGTGTGTAAAGGAGGCACTGCTATGGGCCCCCCAGGGTATTTTGTGATTGGTAGTGATAATTAGGTTGTTGTCTTGATGTCTGGAAGGTGACAAGTGTCCAGGGTGTGGGAGACCAGAAGTGGTTCATGATTGTTTGCAGGTGTCCAATTTAGAGGAAGGAGTGGGTTCTTGATTGTCTTCAGGTGTCCAATTTTAGAGGCAGGAGTGGGTTCTTGATTGTCTGTAGGTGGCTTTGCAGTCGTTAGTTGTGTGGTGCAATGAGCTCTCTCCCCCCTCCCCCCCCCCCGTGCCCTTTGATGTTGCATAAGAACGTTTCTATCAGCAAACACTGTGTGTGCTGGAAATTAAGCACGTAGTGGGGGGTATTCTCAAACACAAAGTTTACTGCAATCTCATGCTGCAATGCCTCTAACCGTCACCTGCCCCTGTAGTGAAGAGAATTGTGTATATGTGTATATGTGGATGTGTGTGTGTGTGTGTGTGTGTGTGTGTGTGTGTGTGTGTGTGTGTGTGTGCACACTTTGTGTTTGTAACATTGTAGTGTGAATGAAATATAAAGGTTGTTTTTAGCATCATCATGATGACCTCGTGGTCACTGTGGCTGTGCATGACCTGGCTGCCCATTAAATGTGTAAATGTAAACTCTGGTAACCATGGCAACAGCAAACAGCATTCCAAACGTTGGCTCCTCTCCCTCTCTTAAGGGATATTATGAAAATAGTAAAGGGGTAAAGCTGTAGAGAAATTATGATGTCATGGCATTGTGCCGTTCATGGCAAGAACACTCCACGTATAAAAGGGGGGGGGGAGGATAGCTACAGTGCACGTGTGTACTTATTGCTAAGTGTATTCACATTCATTTTCAGATCTGATCAGAATACTGGCACAGGAGTCAAAACAGCGCACCTACAATGGACTTTAGTAGGGGAACCATTTAGGGAAATTGACTTTTGGTACACAATTTTTTTTTTTTCAGAGGTTTTATTACAGTTTGTACTCGTACCCAGGATGTATTGCAATTTGTTATACCTCTTCCTCCACCGCCCAAGTTGCTGTGTATATAAGTAACGATCAGTTCGGTATAAAGAGCACGGAGTTGTGTTTCGTGCAACTGCCTGCAGCAATGATGAAACTCGCCTGCCTTACGCCCACGTTTCTCGCCGGCTGCTGGTTGTTGTGTGGCCTAGCCGCGTCCTCCCTATGCCCGCCCTGCAATCCTAATACGTGCCCACCTCCCGCCTGCAACGAGACCGTGTACGACGCCTGCGGCTGCTGCCGTATCTGCGGCAAGATGGAGAGAGAGGCGTGTGGCGGGAACTTCAACGTCGGTGGCACGTGCGGGCCTGGACTCTACTGCAGCTATCGGCTTGGAAGCATACTTGGAAGCGATAGACTGGGAAAGTGCGAGCCAGGTACGTTTTGTGTGCGTTGCACACGTGTGCATGGCCCGGCCGCGCGAACGATTATATGTAGGCCGCCCCGGGTGGTCATGTGTGTGTGTGTGTGTACGTACTCAATGATTCTCGTTCTGCATGGAAAAATTAAATAGGCATTGAAATTATATATTTGCTTGGAGAAATCCAAAGCACTTATACAGAAAGAAGGACAGTGTCGAAACCGAATGTGGTGCATGCATATAATCAAAGCACTTGCATGCGAGACTGCTTGACGTACCTACTGATCGGTGCGTTTGCGATTGGTTAATTTTACAGCCGCTGTTTTGCATGCATATCTACGTAACGACTGGACAGTTTATTTCTCTGTCTATTCTTCTTAGCAATCTGTCGTGGACAAACGTGCGGTTACCGCCAGAGCTGTACCGTCTCCAAAGGACAGGCCAAGTGCGTCTGTCCGCCGTATTTTTGCAACGGGAAGAACAATCCCGTCTGCGGGAACGACGGAAGGACCTACGCGAGCGTGTGCAGCCTTCAGACGGCGGAATGCGGAGGCAACGCGTTCATCGGGATTAAGCAGACCGGAGAATGCCCTCAAGGTATTAACTCGCGCTCGTTTAATTAATTAATGAGCAAGTTATGATAATGCAGCCAGTATGCGTGGGTGGCATTTTTACGTCCTCTGTTTCTATTTCACTTATTACAAGTGTGTGTATGTGTGTGTGTTTTTTTTTTGATAAAATTTTTTTTTCCATTTAGCGCCAGCGTCTACGGCTAATGGTAAGTGACGTCATAATTTCTATGGTGGCATAAGTGGGTCGTTGCACATGATGCATTAGAATTAAATATAAGGGTGTGGGGGTGTGGGGTGGTTGGGGTAGGTGTGACATGGGTGGTGGGGGAGTGGAATGGTGGGGAGGTCTTTGTAGTTAAAATTATTCATAACATTCATTTTTGGTACCCCCCCCCACCCCTCCCCCATAGCACGCCCCTATTGTGCCATTCCCAACGTTATGGACCATGTGGTCTACGTTGGACAGGTGCTACAGGATGACCCCTCTGACCCCTGCCACTATCTGTAAGAGCATGTGTGTGTGTGTGTGTGTGTGTGTGTGTGTGTGTGTGTGTGTGTGTGTATTTGTGTATTTGTGTATGTTTGATGCACACGTGAAATAAACCACAAACGAGGTTAGGCAGTTACTCCTCTCATTTACGCACTAGCTCCACTAGCTGCCTCCAAATTTTGCCCCATCCCTCATCACACTCCACCCACACCCCCACACCTAGACAACGGAGGTTGGGGGGAGGGGGTGTTGACACAAGCACCATGTGTGGTTGAACACCCCGTAATGTCACTGTCTGTGCAGGGCCTGCTACTCCCAAGGTGTGCTGGTGGAGATCTCTGTTCCAGGCTGCATTGGTGGGTTTGCACCATTCGTTGTGACCACACCTCCTTTCATGCACATTCCTCTTCACGACCAAAGGTGGACCAGCAGAACTGGATTATGGAGTTACAAACCTGTACGGTAAGACTTCACCCCCACCCCACCCCCACTCTGTCGAGGTGAACACCTTTGTGGGCTTATGAATATCATCAACTGCTTCAAAATTAAATTATAATGTGGCAATGTTGTTATGATGGGTCTGCTGTACCCATTGGGTCATGGGTCATATCCCAGGGGTCAGACTGTACACTAATATTACATTTTCCTTGCATGTACACTGAAGGTTAAATTTGCTACACTGAATGGTTTATATGCATCAGACCCACCACATCAACCAATCAGACCCCATCACATTGGTACCGTTCCCTCCTGCAGTCAATGGCAGCTGGTCTAAATGGGAGGACATCTCTCAGTGCACAGGGTCCTGCTCCAATGCCACTGTCAGCCAGAGGCGTAACTGCACCAACCCCGCCCCCCGTAATGAGGGCAGCTACTGTGATGGTCTGGGAACCCGACAGAGAAAATGTGTCCCAGAGCAGTGCAAAGGTATGGCAGAGGCTGTAAGGGGAAGGGGAGGAGGAGGCTGTAAGGGAAAGGGGAGGAGGAAGCTGTAAGGGAAGGGGAGGAGGAGGCTGTAAGGGGAGGGAAGGAGGAGGCTGTAAGGGGAGGGGAGGAGGAAGCTTTAAGGGTAGGAGAGGAGGGAGAAAGTGGATAGGGGAAGAGGTTGAAGGTAGTGGAGGAGGTAGTAGGAGAGAGGGGTGTGGGGAAAAAAAAAGGAAAGGTGGAAAGTAAAATAGAAGTCAAGAGGAAAAGAATGGCTGTGGGAACTTATGAGAACACCTTTATGGAATGAACATTTACAAACACACACAAACACACACTTGTTCACCCTTCTCTCTTGCACAGTTGATGAGCTCTGTGACTATGGGGAGTGGTCCAATTGGACTTCATGTTCTGTGACCTGTGGCACCGGCATACAGACCCGTAACAGGACTGCTAACGTTCAGCCAACGGCGAATGTATCCTGCCTCCATCCGGAAGAAGCCAAAACATGCATCATGGCTGCCTGTGTCACCTCAGGTACAATAGAATCCAGTGTTTGCATAGCAACTATTTTGATGCAGTAAATAAATATGAACGCACCCTTTCCAGAGCAGCCAACAATTTTGCATTAACTGGGAAATATCCAATAATCCACAATAACATGTTCAATGGACAAAAAATGAGTTAATAATAGTTTTACAGACTGCTTTCAAGAGTGTTGGAAAAGAGCATTTCTTTATCGAACAAAATTAGCTAGAAAAGTTCCAATTGTCATAAAACTGTATGTAACTCTATGCAATAGTTTCCGGGGTCAGAAAAACATGGTTTTGCAAGAAGTCATTTAACTTTCTATTGTAATTATTTGAGCAATAAACAGTTTTGTTTTCACTTGTCCAGGCAGGTGCCGCAGGCGGCTAACCCTTCAGTCATTCCCTGGGCAGGGTGCCTTCAGTGAGTGCTTCACCACCCAGCCCTACAAAGTGACCTTTGAGTGCAGAGGGACCTGCGATGGATCTCCCTGTGGCGCCACATGGCAGACACAGAACTTCACCATGTCCTGCCCCAACGGCATCAGATCTGTCCCTGTCAGCGTTGTAGTGGGGTGTGCCTGTCGTTAAGACTTGATCAATGCATTTTTGTGTACTTTTTTTTTGTTGGTTCCCATGGCAATGCATTTTGTAGGTCATTTCTTATCATGTAAAATTTAGCCACATCGGTAGAGGTCGAGCGCGTGGGTGTTTGTTGCACACATTCAATATTATGAAGCCGATTGGTCCCAGAGCCTGTTGTAAAAGACACCATTGAGGGTACGTGCATTCATACTTAGAAGACGAACTGAGCCGAACATCCACCCTATACAGGGATAACATTACTATCAATATTAATATTAATATCTTCATTCCCTTAATACACTGCATACAACATTAATAAAATCCATTGCTATGCTGAGAACAGAGTGTGCAACTTGGTTAAGAGAATGAAAATATGTACAGCGGTCCCAAACGACTCATGAAACGAGAGAAATGGTGTGGAAACTTTGAAAAGAAAAAGTGCGGTATCGATCCATGCAGAATCATTCAGTTAACCTCAGGTGTTTCAGCATTGATCGCAACTTATTCTAATATTAATATAAGTAGCTAAAAACATTATGTTAGTGGTATATAGAATTGAACACAAACAACATTGCCCAAGACAGTGTCTACGAGAGGAGACGGGGGGTGGGGGTGGGGGGCAAAATTCTCCGGGCCCGGGCCAAGAAGGGGCACAAGCCTTTAGAGCCACGCCCTAGACTGGTCACTAGGCCAGGGCCGCCAAGAGCCAGCTTGGGCCCGGGGCAAATTTTTTCTCGGGCCCCTAGCCTAATGAATCTCATCAATCTCATTAAATCTTTAAACGCAAACCAGAGGCGGGGGGGGGGGGGGGGGTTGGGTTTGCAACCCCCCCTTTCATATAAGGTACCCCTCTTCTGCTAAACAGCCCCCCCGCTTTTTGTATCGGGCCTGAAGTGCCGGACAGCACCCCCCCCCACCCCCCCCCCTTTGCTTGTTGTATCGGGCCTGAAGCAGGCAGCACCCCCCCTCCCCCCTCCCCGCTTTTCGTGTCGGGCCTGAAGTGGACAGCACCCCCCCCCCCCCCCCCCCCCCCACGCTTTTTGTATAGGACCTGAAGCGGACACCCCCCCCCCCGCATTTTGTATCGCAGGTCTCAACCCCTCCTTTTTGGAAAATCCTGTATCCGCCCCTGCAAACCCATGTTGTTTTAACGTATTCTGCCCTTTGACCCCTTCAGCACGCATTGCCTTTTCCCTTTTCTGGGCGCCTGATTTGTGATGGTAGCTCATTCTTGCCGCTCGTTAAACAGAAAGTGTAAACCAAGACGCCGATTGGTTACAACGATCTGGGCCCCGAAACTAATTAGCAACTAAGCCATTCATTATCGACCAGGCCTGAGGGGGCGTGCCTAGTGACTAATAAAGGGCGTGGCTCTAAAGGCCCGGGCCCCATTGAGGCCCGGGCCCGGGGATTTTGCCCCCCCTGCCCCCCCCTCTCATTGGGGCTGCCAGGGCCGCCGAGAGCCAGCCCGGGGCCCGGGGCAGAAATGTTTCTTGGGGCCCATGCATAGCCTTATATGTTTATATATGCATGCAACCAAAATGTTTAGCAATTTTTTTCCCCTTGTTACCAGTTGATAAAGCTAGTAAAGAGCGATTCACAGTGGAAGACTGGGTAAACAGCCGACAAGGAAAGCAAGCAAAATAGTGCTTGTTTTCTTTTGCTCCAGACTAGCCAATCACGATGAACGTCTTCTCCGTTTGGCAGTTTATAACATAGAAGAGAAACTGGGAACGCTCTGTTGGAAGAATTGTTAGGAAATTGTAGTGGACGCTTTTAAGAACTTCTAACAGCTTCTTCTACTTTATCAACACCGACTACCTCGACAATACTTCTGGTTTCTGCTGCCACTAAGGCCTCATCATGGATCTCCAGGCCTTCAAGGGTTAACAGCAGCATCTGGTTCTGATCGAGGCACCTCTTCTTGAATCTTGAATCTCCAAAAGGTCTTCTTTACTCAATATTTTAATAGCAATATCAGAATGTGATGGAGCTATTATTGCTTCCGCACTATACGCTACATACTGCTGCATTGATTCTTCTCACGGTCGGTTCCTTCACTGTCTTCTGTTACATCAAACTTGATCAAAGCCATGTTGTTGAAGCATATTCTGTCCTTTGACTCCTTCAGCACGCATTGCCTTTTCTCTGCTTTTCTGGGCGCCTGATTACTAGTTATTAGTGATGGTAGCTCATTTTCGATCTCGCTTGTTAAATAGAAAGCGTAAATCAGTCACCCAAAACGCTGTGATTGGTTATAACGGTCTGGGCCCCCGGGGCTCGGGCCCGAAACAAATTGGGCTACTCGGAACGACCTGCAGTGCCTAGCCCTTTGTGGACAAGCCATTCATTGCCGACCCGGGTACGTGCCTACTCACCCCTAGAATAAGATTTTCACTTCTGACAAGACTCTTGTTTCCTTGCTTTTTACATCACTATTGCCTTCAAATCCTATAAACCAACAACTTTCTCACAGAGAATGTTTTTAGTTACTTGTTTCATGATTTTTGTTCAATATTTTGTGAATATTATGTATCGCTGCTCCCCCCGCTCCGCCCCCCAGCATGTAGCGAGTTGATGTATTAAATCAGTAGATCTAGACTTTCACGGATCTGGGTACCAAACTATCGGAGAGGGAAGTTAACTTTGACGTCCCTCGATCAAAACGACTCGGAAAATCGCGCCTGTGTTGATCGATTCTAAAACATCATCTCGAGTTTGAGGTATTTCACACGTCGTTTCGCTTTATTCTTTCTCTGACGTTAATGCACCTATCATTGTTACGTGGACGACCCCCCCCCCGGGTCGAAGTCGGGATTGGGTGGGGATTTGACGCATGAAATCATTACTGACCACACATTTGACCATAGTCGGGCATGCATTTGACCTTTTATCAGACCACGTAGTGTAGACATTTGACCGCATATTAACCCCCAAACAGGGGCAGTTTGCGTTAATAAAGGTCAAATCCCTCCCAATGCCCCAGGTTTTGCGACATAAAAGAACGACAACATTACTCACTTTCGTCTTCTCGTTTTCAACAACTAGCTACAGCAGAGATCATATATAGAGGGATTGGAAACGAGGCCAATCAACACTAATTAACGCGGACAATGCTACCTATGACTTTTAAGGCTTCAGGTGCAGCTAACTATAAAACCTATGCGGAACTAAAACATTCACCAGATTCAGAACATCAGATACTGAGAATAGCTTGGGTGGAATGTTATTGACCATAGGAAAGCTGTTTACATCGAAGGTAGAATTGAGGATTCTCACAGCCCATACCATCTCGTCCTTCACCACCACAGACATCAGCAAAATTGGCTTCATTACATCCTGGACTTGCATCTTGCACACGGTAAGTGGTATCAGGGAGGAAATTACCCAGGATGGAGGAAAAGATAACATTTGTAGCCTCCTACCAAGCTCATTACTAGAACTTGTCTTCAAATCCTTAAAAACCGACAAAGGGAATGATACAGGTAGGGATGCAGGTAGAGAAGGTTCAGGTGATTCATGCTTAGGAACTCTTTCATCGCACACAAGCATGCCAACCACATGAATGAGATGTCGAGGAATGGAGACAACGAGAGAGTGTTGCTTGCTTTTCCTTCTTTCTAGGTTCTTCACGGGGCATAATCGGAATCGCCGTGTACTCATACCTACATGTACAAAACAAATCAGATATAAATAACAGAGATCGCATTACACGTAAAAGTACCCTCTTCGACTAAAATACACAATGCACAGTCGAAATCATGTGCAAGAGGTATAGGATGGCGTAGATACGGTTCCACAAAGTTACGCTTGGTAAAACGAATTTCGCGGTCAAAAATCGATATAGCGGACGCAATAGACACGATGGCTTAATAAAAACCCCACGGTCGACTACAACAGACTATGCACAATCACATTTTATAAAGTTTGAGCAGAATACCCACTGCGTTTAGGAACAGCACCCCCACAAATACGTACACGCGCAAGTAAAGTACCTTACGAAGACTTGTTCGTAAATAAATAACTATATTTACTTAAGGCAAGTATTTTTGCGCATTTGCTGACACCGAAACACAGCTAACTCACCGAGGCTGATGCACACCAGCAGATTTTCTATCTTTCCCTCCAGAAATCCACCCCTTCCAACACATATAGAGGTGTGAATCGCACTATTGAGCATTGCCCGCGCACGCAAGTACAGGAGTCTATGGCGCACGTGATTCGTTTCCAATCCCTCTATATATGATCTCTGGCTACAGTAAACGATCCGACCGTCACGCGTCTCGTTCGCGTGCTTATAATGATTTCATAATTTTCTACCGATATACGGTATAACGTGTAAATTATTAATTATCCTGCTTTAATAGCGCTAATAATATGGAGTTAGTGGAATCAAAGACGTGCGACAGCGGGTGAGTTACATCTATTGTATGACGTTTCACCCGGCGTTGGGCTGGACTGAGTATTGTATTTTCGAAATGCGTATAGGCCTATATTAATTTTAATTTGTCATTTATATTGATTGTTACATGCCGCAGCTAGCATACAGCTTTCTCTTCAAAGGGCGCGTTGCAAGGGCGCGTTACAAGGGCTGCGGGAAAGGGCTTACCCGCAGCCCTTTTTTACTTGTGGTTATATTTATACACGTGCGGGGGCACTATATAGAGTTGCGTATCGCCACCTACGATAACGTCAGGTAGTCTGGCGTAGCCACACCCTCGCGTAGACACGTAGGGTCTGGGGAAATGCCTATACCCGACTGGTTCTAATGAGCAATTATTGCGTTCTACGTCACGCTGCGTCACGTAATGAGGAATGCAGCGAAATGGGCTAAGATTGGCTTGTAAATTAGCAAACAACACTTACAAGCCAATCTTAGCCCATTTCGCTGCATTCCTCATTACGTGACGCAGCGTGACGTAGAACGCAATAATTGCTCATTAGAACCAGTCGGGTATAGGCATTTCCCCAGACCCTACGTGTCTACGCGAGGGTGTGGCTACGCCAGACTAAACGTCAGGAGTGTTCGCCACTCCCCCTTCCTTGTTTATTCCAGGGCCCGCGGAGGGTGTTATAAAGTTGGGGGGGGGGGGGGGGGGGGGGCAGATTTTTTTGTACTTAATTAAGTTGTATCTAATATTCCTTCGCACCTCCGTGTATTCATAGAAACGCGCGTACAAATACAAGCCACTGAAATGCACAATAAAATCGATCCTTCACATCTATATACCAAAATGTCGCTTTCGATTATCATTTTTAGAGGCGAACTCAGAGGCAACTTCGTCCAGGTCAATATTAGCTGTTCTTTCACTGACTGCATTAGTAGCTGGATTGACCAGGATCAGTTTAAATATAGTAGCAACTCCATTTCTACAGCCTGCCATTGTTCCAGCTCCATCATAACACTGGCCTCTACATTTAAATTGACTCAGATTCAGCACATCCTTGACTACTGAAACTATAGTATCAGAAAAAATATTAGGTTTATGATAAAACCCAATAAATTCTTCATGTGCTACCAAGTTGTGATCTACATGCCTCAAACAAATTGCTAACGCTCCTTATTTGAAACATCTGTACATTCGTCTGCCATCAAAGAAAAATATCCATTCTTTCTGATACCTTCTGCTAAATCAGAAACAATTCTTTACGCTATAATATTTATCATTTCATTTTGTATCTCATGGGAAAGATATTTGTCATGTCTTTTCAGCCAATCGTGCATACTGGCATCATCATTGGCTCTGAGTTTGAAGAGTTGAAAAAAATTTGAATCCTCATCCGTATCTCCTTGGAAAGCAATTCCTTGCCTTGCCAAAAACTGCACATTTTCCAATATCTTTGGCAAAATTTGGCGGTTTTAGCAACTTCTTTTTTATAAACATCAGATAAAGATGACCCAATATCTGCGCAAGTCTTTGGTAGAGTAACAATGGAATCTAAGGCTAGCAGATGGCATGCTGATGTTTGGTGTTCCCGAAATCTTTCGAGCGCCTTTTTCCAGTTACAGTAGCCATCGATAAAAAACGCTGGATCTTTATTTTGGGCAGTTCTTAATTTACCCTCAAATTCTGCTTGCATACACGTATGGCAAGACACTTTATCATTAGTCTCATTGTAGTGCAACCACGGAAAACAATTGAACCAAGTTCCCTGAAAGGCTCGGTTAAATTATCCAAACTGCCACTTTGGAAACTTTATTGTCGTAGGTTGATTTGGTTGGCCTGGGACCAGGTAGGATGTTGTTGAAATAGTGTCCTGCAAATGTTTGTCATAGGATAGACAGGTACGGGTATTGGTTGATGTTGAAGTATGGCTGTCCTCGGGTATAGGTATGTCGTCTGATAAAGTATTGCCATCCAATACGCGGTTAATCTCATCTGACACATCTGAAGTACCACA
This sequence comes from Eunapius fragilis, assembly GCA_963681505.1. Lineage (NCBI taxonomy): Eukaryota > Metazoa > Porifera > Demospongiae > Spongillida > Spongillidae > Eunapius > Eunapius fragilis. The sequence continues at coordinate 7,599,689 of OY811976.1, read as the reverse complement.
TGCTTCATTACTCGAATTAGATATCTTTTGGATTAAGCATGGTTGGAAGAACGTAGCAATTACACTGCTTCTTACAAGGAGGTTCGCCCATTGTGTTACATAGCGGACCGGCCGGGCAATTAGAATTTGAATCCAATCGGTTGGCTCTCTATAATACAACAGCAAAAATATTTCGGAGTTTCCTTCGTCAAGCACACAATCAAATCACTATAAGATACAAGCGTCAAGCACTGCACAATAACAAAAGAACAATAGTCTGGCTGGTTTGCTACAGATTTTTGATACAGCCGCCGCGCGCCTGCATGCGCGTGTATGCATCTGCAATAATTAATACATTAAATAAATTAACATTATCGGCCAAAAAAGTGGGGCGGCAGCTGCCCCCCCCCCCCCCCCCCCCCCCCCCCCCCCCGGCGGGGCCCTGTTTTCTGCAGAGCTTTGTTACTTGCGTAAAACTGTGTATGGTGCTAACAAAGGAGCCTGTTAGGGTTGTTTTAAACTCATATAGAAAGATCCAAACTTATTATTTTTTGTTTTTATACGCTATTGAAAGTGAGGGTGGCGACTACTCCCCCCTGGCGCCGAATATACCTGACGCTAGCCTACGTTTGCGGCTGGATACTAACTCAAATGAGTTCCCTAGCTCGCATCAATCCATTGTATGTTTGGTCATAAAAATCCCGTGTACTTCAGGTTGGTTCCGCAAATGCGCTGCAAATTTTCAAAGACGTCAGTACACAGCATCGTGATGGATAGCTGATAGCAGTGTTTTCAGGACAGATATTACCAATTACATCCCCCCTGTTGTTTGCTGTCGGTGCAAGCTAGCCATTGACAAATCTGTACAAGCTCCATACAACCCCTCAACCACTGTCTCCAAGTGATGGGCCCAGGACACAGAAGAATGCATGCGTCCATTTTTCCACATAAATATGATATCAGCTGGAATATTTTTGGGGAGGAGGAGTAATGTCCAATGTTTAAATGGTCGGAAACTACTGTAATGATTGAAATAGTTATATGTTTTATGGAACAATTTATTTTGAAAAGTGGTTGAGCTAAATCCAACCAGTCCCAACATTTGCACCCGTTAATTATCCACGGAATTGACTTTTGGCAGTCTAAATAAAATTGCCAAGTCGCCCCTCCGTCCATGACACTAAACCCATACCAGCATGACCCCAGCACCCATACCAGCATGACCCCACAACAGACAATCAGACCCTACCAGAACTCACCACCACTACACACCCCGACCATCCCCCAGAATCACCAAACCACCACTTATATGCAAGTATATGCTCCCTCTTTACTCCTTCTACAAATCCCATGACTTCATATCACAGATTGTGCCAGCGTTGCTCGTGCACATGGCTACTCAAATAGACAATCAAAGAACTGGTGTAACTAATACTTAGCTAGTTGTCAAACTAATTCCTAACGACAAACAACAGACAAACTCTTAAATGCTCATACCCCCAGACTCTTAGACACAGACAGCCTGCTTTCTAGAGAGTCCTTAACATAACCATCTTTCGCAGTCTCTGATTTCCATCGACCATGCCACTTAAACAGTCTATCAGGAATGCCTGCATTAGCTGCTGCAGTAGCCCCACCTGCTCTAAGACTGTGCGTGCCAAAAAGCTTTGGGTCCCATCCCATCTGTGTTATCTTAGCCAACAGGAGTTCCCTTAGCCTGGAATATGATGACCCTCCATTGGACCGCAACCGCTCACCATCTTTAGCACTCACAATACCCCTAAATAGCTTAGCACCTGAAATGAGGTCAATCTTAACCATACTGCAATACCTCTGCATCATGTCAACAGGACATGTCAATGCCCCCAAACAAGCAATAACCAAACTAGCACCTTCCCTCAACTGGTCTGTCTTGCTTTACCACCATGCCCTCATCATTAAACACAATGTCCTTACAATGTAACTTTATCAGCTCATCACCTGCAAAAGCCAACAGGCACACTGCCAACAGTCTGACCTCTGTCAGTGATGGGGTTAATGACAAAAGTCCAACCGACTCCACCATCAATTTTAACATCTCAGCCGTAATGGGCTCTTTACGCTTTTTTGGCTTTGCCAACAACCGCCTCAAACCCTGAGCTGTCTCTTGCACCAGTGATAACCCCTCCACAGGTGGAAGACTAGCCACACGATGCATCCAAACCAGGGCATGCAATGCCTCTTCAATTGCAGCTTTAGACCCAGTTGACTCACTTAGGTGTGTTAGGTACAGTGCTAAGTGGGTCTCTTGTACAGGGAAACCTGGTACTCCTTGTCTTGCATCTGCCCAACGCTTCCATCGCTGAAATGCCCCAAGATACTTCCTTGTAGTTCTATTTGCACGACTGCTTAGAACGATTGCTGGGAGACCTGCGGCCAGGCGTTGAAGCTCTGGGTCTTCCAGGTTACTCAGTAGCAGCCAGACCCCTGCAGAACAGATGTCTGTGGGAAAACAGAAATTCCAGTTACAACATATACATACAGTAGATCGGGTTGATCCCACATCAACCAACACTGGCCAATAAGCCAACAGACACACAGCTCTCTTGGCTGGGGTCTAGTCAACATCTCTGATTGACAACAGGCCAACTGGCCAACAGACACATGGCTCCCTTGGCCAACATCTCTGGTTGACAACAGGCCAACTGATCTCTAAACTCAAAACTCCAGCCTAAGGGCCAATACCGCTGTATTAGGGAATGCTCTGTTGAATATAACTGATCCTGACTTGCTAGGATGAAACATGTTAAATGTCAACGGCAACGACAGGCTGTCTAGTACAAAATCACGACACAACATAGGCCAAAAAGGGGGCTGATTCCCATGCCAGCGCTAGCATGGTACCTTGGGCCCTGCATGCTTCATGTCTTAACACCGTAGGAATAAGCACAAGCGGTGGGCATTTTTTCACCTGACCAATCAATTGTAAAGGTATCTACTGCTTCTGCATCCTTCCAAGCAAAACGTGAGTTAAATTGGGGTAGCTGTGCGTTATGCTGACTAGCAAACCTGTCCACCATGTGAGGACCTCAAACATTATCTAACCGGGCAAACAGGTTAGGTTGCAACTGCCAATCATCAGAATCGACTATGCGACTGACAATTCATTTTCCTTACGGGGGATCCATTCAGGCTCAAGATGAATACCATGACTGACACACAAGCTAAATACTTTTAGCACTTCTATCTGCAAATGCTCCTTTCGACTACCAACTAGCAACAAACGTGCAACATTTTGGTTGTCAGTAAACCAGCGTACCCTGCAATTTTGCAGACTGTTTGCCATTGCCTCAAGCACTCTATGCACTGCCACCAGCTCCCGCCATGTTGAACTTTGCTGGGCCTCTTCAGGCAACCAGTTCCTATGTGCAGTATGCATACCATGCCCAACAGTGTACCCACCATACCCCACATCACTAGCATCTGAACACACAACACGGGCAGCACCAGGACTGCACCAGATAGGCTGTGCATTGTAACTAACTAAGGACTCTGCCCAAAACTTAAGCTTAACCTCAACTTCCAGAGTCAGCTGCAACCTATCACACCATGCAAACCTGGTTTGAAGCAACGCATACAAACCTCTAGTCTTCAGCCTGGCCACTGGGCCTAAGGCAAGATTCATTGATATAATCTTTCCAACTAGGCTGGCTAATTGTACATTTCTTTCCTACCAACGACTGAAGCATGTTCTGTAATGCAATAATTTTCTTATCAGGCACTGTGATACAACCAACTAAGAGGTCTACGTTAAAGCCTAACCACCGCACTTCTGTGAAGGCGACCAGAATGATTTTGTTTCATTTGCTACCAGCCCCGGATCCAGGATTTGGCTAAGGGGGGGGCGGTTTTACTGGAGGGGCGGCACATTGACAATGAATGCATGCGAAGCCAGGGGCGGATACAAAAAGCGGGGGGGGGGGGGGGGGGGGGGTGCTGTCCGTTTTAGGCCCGATCCAAAAGCGGGGGGCGGGGGGGTGCTGTCCGTTTTAGGCCCGATCCAAACGCGGGGGGGGGGGGGGGTGCTGTCCGTTTTAGGCCCGATTCAAAAGCGGGGGGGGGGGGGGTGCTGCTTGCCGTACGATGATTTATATCTTGGTTTGTGTGCGCGTGCGTGATAGTGCGTGGGGAATGGAGCGGGGGGGGGGGGGGGGGGGGGGGGGCGGCAATTGGTCCCAGAGGGCGGCATTTCGTATGAATGGGGGGGGCGGCCCCCCCCCCGAGCCTATGCTGGATCCGGGGCTGTTTGCTACAAAACCTGCCTAACGAAGTGTATCCTGCACCAGGTCACTAGTCCTCAATGCCTGCTGCTCACTTTCTACTGCATAAATGCCATCATCCAAGTACACAACTATTCGTGTACCTTTACTGCGCCACCAATGCACTAATGGATGCATTATTTTAGTAAATGCATAAATGCATAAGGTGCAGATGACAACCCAAATGGCAAGTCAGTGAACACATAGTGATCAGACCTCCATGCAAAACCCAAATACGTGCGATGACGTGGCACAATTTCAACGTGATGATAACCAGCCTTAAGGTCAAATGTAAACATCCACTCACCTGGATTAAACAGTATCAATGCAACTCGAAGGTCTTCATACTTAAATTTCTGCTACCACAGGCACTGGTTTGCATGCTGCAGGTTGTCTACTAACCTCTTTTTGCCCACCCCATTGCACACCACTGACAAAGGACTACAAACTCTAGGGGTATCAACCACCCTCTCAATGTAACCTCCTCCCAGCAATTCTGAAACTGCTATATCCATAAACTTGGCTTTATTTAGTGCTGATTGTTAGTTAGGTTGTGTGTAAACTGTTGGCTCCATCAATAGAGGCAGAACATAGCCATTCATGACTGTTTCTAATACCCATGGGGGAGCACACAATTCCTCCCTCCAATATTTTACACACTCCCTTAGACTACCCTTAACTGTATTACCACTGACTCTGAGCAGGTTAAACTCCCCATGCACACCTGAGATGACATCCAATCCAATTCTTCATGCATCTCACCTTCTCCGTCAACAATTTCACAGGAAATCCACCACACCTTGACATGCAATAAATTTAATTTGGAGGATACACACGGTGGTTGATGTGGACCGCTTTGGGCACTCTCTTCTCATGTGCCCTGGCTCCCCCACATGTGAAGCATGAGAAGGTTGACGCGGCCTCACCACAGGAGGTGCCAACGGCTGTTGTAACTGCCCTCTAACCACAGGCTGCAATGCGCTGCTGTCACCTTTCCCGTAACCACGGCCCCGTCCAAGCTCTTCGGCCTTTCGCTTTCGAGCGATATTCCTTCCAGCGGCCAGCTCCGCACGCTCTAATTCTTTTCTCGTCTCTGGAGTCCTCCGCCAGGTCATCCTCCACGTACTCCACCACAGCCCACCCCCATTCGGAGCGATCGGCCAATTTTAACAGCTTCTGCTTGCGGGCTATTAATGACATACCTTCCTCGGCTACGCTCTTTGAATTTCTGCAGCCCTAGCTTTCCCCTTTCTCCCGTATCGTCGGCGTTCCCTTTTTTCAGCCCGGCAGACACCTCCGCAATAGCGTCTTCGACGTCTTGATTGAATTGGAACTGATTTTCATTCCCTTGTCTCTTAAACATGTAAGGGTCCCGGCGGCCACTAGATCTGGTGATTTTCTGAGAGGTCTCCTCCTGTGCCGACCGCATCACCTCCTGACCATCTCGAAGCTTCCGCACCTCGCTCAGGAGTAGAGCCATTGCCTCTTCTTTCGCCATGTCAGAGATAAGTCCAAGAGAAAAAGTACGTGGCCACTTGTGCAAACGCTTAGACTGACTCAGTCTGGAAATCCATTCCTGCATATACCCCTCACGTTGGACCACACCCTCACGTGATTTGTATCACACCTACACAGCTTATGGAGGGAGCATAGTTTCAAGACTGCACCACTCTTGCCCACGAAGACCATGATGTAACTGAACTGTCCACTGTTGCAGAGGCTCATCGAGGTGAAATGAGAGGGACACTCCAACATGTGCAAGACACACTGGCTGATGCCTTTGGTGCTAATCAGAAGAAGATGGAACAAGTGGAGGTCTCCAAACATGAAGGTGAACTGGCCATCAAACAGGCTTTTGAACAGCTACATGAGGCACTTGAGGAGAGGAAAAAGGCACTGTTGTCAGAGCTGGGGACCATAGCACTCACCCAAACAACAGGCCTTATCCTCCAGAAAGAGCATTTTGAGGAGATCCAACAGGATATCAGTCACTACTCCGAGGTGATCTCCCACATCCTCCAGACCCACACTGACCATGAAGTAGTAGCTATGGGAGGGCTTGTACCCATTGAAATGAAAGTCACCATTAAGAGACTGGAAGTCATACCTCCTATACCAAATATGCTTGAAAATATATCTGTTGATGTCCAACCAGATGGTCTTGTAAAAGAGAAATATCCAAATTTGGTTGCATTCTCTATGTGCCTCCATCACCATCTTCAAGTACATGAACATCCACATCAGTATCCAAGGCAGGGACCAAGTTTGTTAAGGTTGAGAGCAAGACCTCAAAGTAGGTGGGGTATCCACATGGAGGAAGAATGGTTCAGGCTGAGATGAGGTCCAAGGACCATAATGGAGCAGCTGTGTACGGAGAGGTCAGGGATTTACCGCTCCCACCCCCTATCCACCCCCTATCCACCCCCTACCCACCCCCTGGTTTGCCACTAATTTGACTAACCCACCCCCTGGTTTACATGCTAAAACTCCATGGCATACCATGTAACAGTGCAGAGCTAAGACTTTCACCCCCCTATATTTTTTGTATATTCCAAAACCCACCCCCTGTTGCAAACTTGGCGGCAAATCCCTGGAGGTGGAGGACCACAGGGATGGTACCTACACTGTCACCCTCACTCCTCAGGTTGCTGGTCCTCACCAGCTCCTCATCACAATGGATGGTCATAATGTGCAGAAAAGTTCTCACGATATCTAAATGTGACTACCTCATAAATGTTCTGCCCCACAAGAGATATGCTGCCCTGGTCAACCATTATGTGTTGCCATACATGGCAGTGGAAACATCTATGTAGGATGTGGGAATAATAGCATTTATGTGTTTGACAAAACAGGACAACTGAAGACTACTATTATCAGTAAAAGAAAAGATGGTAAACGCTTTTTCGAAAAACACAGTTCTACAAAACACCCCTTAAAAATGGTTATTTCACGTGGATCCGGTGTTGAAACTAAAATAGACCAACTTGTCTAGGTTACCTTCATAGCCTTCACCACGTAACTTTTCATTGTTTTGTTGCTTACACAGTAACCATGACAGGTTCTAAGTGCTACTTTAGTAAAACTCGTGTTTCAAACGCGTTGCTTCTAGTGTATCTTCACGAGAAATTTTATAGACTCTTCCTGTCAATGTATTTGCGCTAACTTTCGTTAGGATGTGCGAGCGACTGACAATCAATTCATCCTGTTGTTTGTGGGGAATGAAATGGAAGGAGAAGGGCCAGAAGGATGGAGGAATTGCACTTTTATCTCATCATTATCACAAGTCTCCATGACTAAAGCTAGCCACCACAATGAGTTATACTCGCATATAACATAACCACTCAATTCAGCCATTGAGAGCAACTCCCTGTGTGTAGATATTTTGACAGTGGTACTCTTAGGGCTATAAGAATAGGGCTTTACCTCTAACACACTGGTTTTTGTCTATCAAAGGAGAGTATGAATGAAACGAACGTGTGCCAACTATACAGTGGAAATCGTGATACTTGTTAAATTTTTTTGGGGTGTGTTTTAATGTTAACTTGATTTTTTAAACATTAACTGTATGCAGTATTGAAAATCTGACAACACATTGTTGTTGACCAAACATTTGTAAACAAGTACCGGAAATAAGTAAGTGTCACGTGACTAACATGTCTGTTTTTGTTTTTAAGTGTCCCAGTCCAAAAAACGGATTTGAAGCATATTTCTCAGCTCTGAGGCAGCAGATCAACACAAAATTTGGTATATAAGAGAAAAACAAACCTTGCCCAACGTTTGGCTGAGTCATATTTCAAACCCGGGAAATACTTGTGTTTTTTCATGAGAGACACGTTTGTTTAGGTTGAAAAGCGTTTAGCATGCCGTTATGCACAGTGGGCGTTATATGCGACATTGCATCGATTTGTATACCGAGGGATGGTTATTGCACCATAGACACATATGTTTACAACTTAACAGTTAATTTTACCGTCAAAATTCTGCTTGCAAACGTTGAAGCTTAGAAAACACGCCATTTTCAAATGAATCTCATTACAATTGAAACAATTTCATAATATTAATTAAAATTTCGATTTTATGGCTGAAGACGGGAACAGTTTCAATTGCGAAAACAGATCTTCTAAGAACCAAACATCAACCAGCGAAAAAAAAGCGGCGAGCAAGTAAGGAGGCAAATCATGTGTGGGCACCTTTGAAGCGAAGGAAGGCTCCGAGGGATAGTCCCGAAGCTGCCGCTTTGAAGCAGTGGTTGGTCAGCGAAGCAAGTTCCTCAAGAGCAGAAGGACGAATGCTACTATCGCAGAGAGTGCAGCCAAGGAATTGGAGTCCCTTGCGGTAAAGCATGAAATATAAATAGAATAATAATTGGATGGAAGTACAGTTAAGCAGGGTGCTCCTTGTGACCATCCAGCAAGGCCTCTTCTCCAATACTTTCCCACAGCTCGACCCATCTTTGGACCGTTCTTGAGCATACCAAAAAACATCTGACTCACATTTGTTTGGGCGTCAGTGGGAGACATTCCGTTGGACACCTCTATGTAGAACATTCGTAATGCAAATGCTCTTGCCTCACAATCGGACACATTTGGCATGTGTACAAGCGAGGGACTCCAATTCCTTGGCTGCACTCTCTGCAATTGTAGCATTCGTCTTTCTGCTCTTTGAGGACTTGCTTCGCTGACCGACCACCGCTTCAAAGCGGCAGCTTCGGGATTATCCCTCGGAGCCTTCCTTCGCTTCAAAGGTGCCCACACATGATTTGCCTCCTTACTTGCTCGCTGCTTTTTTTTGCAGGTTGATGTTTGGTTCTTAGAAGAACCAAACTTGCAATTGAAACCGTTCCCGTATTCAGCCATAAAATCGAAACTTTAATTAATATTATGAAATTGTTTCAATAACGTAACAATTGTAATGAGATTCATTCAAAAATGGCGTGTTTTCTAAGCTTCAACGTTTGCAAGCAGAATTTTGACGGTAAAATTAACTGTTATGTTGTAAACATAGGTGTCTATGGTGCAATAACCATCCCTTCGTATACAAATCAATGTACTGTTGCATATAACGCCCACTGTGCATAACGGCATGCTAAACGCTTTTCAACCTAAACAAACGTGTCCAGTGTTTTCCCCAGAGCGTGGCGCTTCAATAGCGCCACGCTTATGAATAAAGGTGATTACTAGGTGTTAAGTAAACTGGGTAGGTAGGTGATAAAGATTGGTTTATGGGCCACGCTATAGCATATGCAGCATGTAGAGCTCGTTCCTTAAAATTGTATACACTTTTTGATCGCGACTTATATAATCAGGTTGTTTATTCCTATGTCTAATAGTCAATATACAATCCTTTAGGAGGGATGTGCATGGTACAGTTGTCCAGATACCAGAACTGCTGCTCTCCTGGCATTAGCATATTTCACACAGAAGTCCTGTCATGATGCCAGCTGTATCTTCAGTTGGAACTAGCCAGGGATAGCCTTCTTTCCACGATGAACAGTACCCTATTTTATGACTTCCTTTGCGTTTTTTACGTACAGTTAAAATCTCTACTTCGCTTGACCTCGTTGCCATTGCTATAACGCCTGAGCTATTATGCTATGTTGCCTGGTTATATAGTACTAAAAACGCACTGAGGGGGGTTTTGTTGGGATATAATTAGAAACATTTAATGATGTAAGGTATATAAATTAAAATTTAAAGAAACCACAGATGACAAAGCAACCAAGTGCTAATTAAATTCATAGACCACACATTTATCACCTGGAATGCACCACGCTAGAGCATGGCGCTGGGGAGAACACTGGTGTCTCCCATGACAAAACACAATGTATTTCCCGGGTTTGAAATATGACTCGGCCAAATGTTGGGCAGGTTTGTTTTTCTCTTATACACCAAATTTTGTGTTGATCTGCTGCCTCAGAGCTGAGAAATATGCTACAAATCCGTTTTTTGGACTGGGACACTTAAAAACAAAAACAAACAGATGTGTTAGTCACGTGACACTTACTTATTTTCGGTACTTGTTTACAAATGTTTGGTCAACAACAATGTGTTGTCAGATTTTCAATACTGCATACAGTTAATGTTAAAAAATCGAGTTAACATTAAAACAGACCCAAAAAAAATTAATGACAAGTATCACGATTTCCACTGCAGTTACAGCAGCTTCAAGATGTTTTTGAACGAGATGCTCTCAGCTTCATATTCCCCTTTGTCAACATACTGAAACTGAATAGATGATATGGCCTCTTTGGCCCATTCATAGAGCTGAAATGCCGTTTGTATTTGGCCCTCTAAGGGCCTTTGCAGACTGGCTCTTGCTGCTTCGCGTTTGATTGTTACACCCAAACCGTCATATGGACCTTTACCATGTGACGTGGCCAAGAAATGCCACTCAGCTTCCAAGTTAAAATCCCGCATATGGAAAGCCAAATTGACAAAATTCTTTCTGTTCTTGTACTGAGAGGAAGCACCATCAGTAAAGTAGTACACCTTCGTGAGATTCTTGGTGGACACAGTCAAGAACTCTAGAAGCGTTTTCACAAAAAGGTGTACAGATACTGCATCCGGACAATTTGAAATGCTAGCAAAGTTCAATGATTGGAGTATATCTGTTGCTTCAGTTTGAGTACTACCTTGGGATTCTGGTTGCTTATAGTAAACCACAAATGGATGTATCGTGGCCCGGTCATTGTTCCAATGGAACCCTTGCACAGATTCCTGAATAAAAAAACTATAGTTTTGAGCATATCACCAATTACCACTGCTTCTCCTTTTAAATTGGCCTTCATTTCAACTATAAATGCTGCTTGTTGCTTTGCTATGAAGTCATGTGTCCAAAGAATGTGTCAACAAAGTCTTCCGTCCCTTTTGACAGGGTTTCCAATGTACTGTGGTCAACAGAAACCCAGGATTTGAATGAAATCTCATCAACACCCATATCATTGAAGATTTCCATCAGAGATGCTTTCAGTTGGGGCAACTTACTACAATAGACACTCAGCAGCATTGCCATCCTCATTACAGAAGTTCCACCTTCTGTAATGAGGATGGCAATGCTTTTGATTTAATGTCTTCTTTCCACTTACCTTCACTGAAATGCAGTCCCTTTTACCTGGCATTATGCAGCTGACTACATCACTGAGGTAAAACTCATTTACCAGCTGCACTGTTCTGTCACTCAGTGTCTTATCAGGCCGAGAATTTGGTGTTGACAAAACTTCCTTGGAGACAACCAACTCTTTAGCCTTTCTCGCCATGTGCTTGGTTGCTCCAAACCCCTCCTTAATCCTTTGTAATGTCCAAGACTGCGGAATACCTAAAACTTCTCACTTTTCTTGGCACTCTTGTTGAATTTCTTCTTTAGCTGCTCTAACAGTTCATGATACTCCTCCTGTTCCTTACATGGCTCCAGCTTCAGCTTCTTTCTGATCTATCTTCTTCATCTTACCTTCAGCGTACCTTTTCTTCCCTATCTTCATTTGATCAATTCGAGACTGATCTAGGCTCACCAGCAAAAAAGATATCCTGAAGGTGACCAAGTCTTCTTGAGCTCCAAAATCATCGTCACACGGTTCGTTGATGGTATCAGTTGCTTGATTATTGCTAGGATTGTTGTCTTTCGACATGAAGTGCAAAGTTTCTTTCCAGGAACTAGCTCTAAATCACTTGTACTGTGCTGTTGGGCCATTGGCACAGTGATAACTTTAAGGCTTCAAGTAACAGACTGCTTCTTATGAATACCATGTGGATCACATCTCTTCTTTTGATTCATGACATACAACTTCAGATACGCAATTTTATGCGCATCACATACAGTGGGTACTGAATGCCCCGTTCTGCAGTTCAATAGGACCCTTTCCTCATTATTTAAAATATACAATGCAGCGCTTGATCTGTTGCTACAATTGTCATGCAGCAGCTCACCAAGAGGACAGCGACTTTCCATTTTCAACCACGTTGCCTTGTGCAATGTTGATTGGTTGCGCGGTTAGTTTTGTTATTATATAACCACAACACGATGAATATGTTGATTTCAATTTGCCAAAAAGTATATATTTAGCTACGCTGCATAGTAATCATCTACAGTACCGGTCAAAATAAACTTTACGTAATTTATTACGGCGTCGCTGTAGAACGTTGGATATTAATAACGGTACGCTATTAGACTCGCAGTCCAATTGGACTGTACGGTTACGCCGTTACCTTCGCGATAATTGGACGGCGTAATAACGGCGTAATCGTAGCTTTCAACGAACGTAATTACGGTATCAGAGCACGTTCTAACTCACCTCGAAATCGACGAAGAGCGTAATGAGTTTGTTGAGAACGGCGCTGACTAATTCACAATACGCGCTACCTCGGAAAGTCCATCCAATTGATCCTGTAGCCTCATACCGCTTAATAAACCCATGAATACCTTGCCGCGTTGCAACTAATCCTTCTTGCAACGAGCGCTTCTCTATTTCGGGTGCCTTAATGAATAAGTACCTAACGCTAGGTAAACCTATAGCGTTCACTAGGTAAACCTAGCGATCTTTGTGGGTAGATTAATCCACAGCCCTTGCTATTTTATTATCTGAAATGGCGTCTTCTCGTGTGTGTGTGTGGAAGCAGGCTTTCACCGCCTCCAAGTGGGGGTTTGAATAGTATAGTTTTACAGAACTAGGTGCAAAGGTAGCAGTTAAAGGTCAGAGGTTGCGATTGAAGGATGCATTGATGTGCGCGTATGGCATATGGGATGGAAGGATGTAGAAATACAGGGGGAGGTAGTTTCAAAACCTAAATACTAGACGGGTGAAGTGGCATTCAACCATCAAAAAACGCTAGGTTAATCTCGCATTTTCGCTAGGTACACCTAGCGTTATTTTAGGAACTTATAGATTAAGTTCTTTCAAGCGAAAAAAATTATTCTAAGCTTCTTGTAGTACCAGTAGACGATTTTCGACGTTTCAACGTTAAACAGGTGGCAACGTTTTTACGGCATCATATTGGTGTGTGCCGTTTATTTTAAAACGGTGTCATCGTAATTGATTAATCATACCGTACCGTTCATTGTAACGGCGGCGTATTATTTTACTGTACGTTTACGTTACGGTCACAACGTAGAACTACACGGTAACGGTCGCACCGTAGAACTGAGACGCCGTAATAAATTACGTAAAGCTTATTTTGACCGGTACTGTACGATAGTTGTTTAACAAAATACTTATGTGGCAATCTAAAGTTATTAACACCAACTTGTCATAGGTTACCTTCATAGCCTTCACCACATAAAGATATTCGCCTTGTTCTAATTATGATTACTGTATTAACAATTAAGCGCTCGACTTATATACGGGCTTGTGGTCCCCTTATGGTCCAAATGTGCGGGTCTACGTAGTACTCCACAATTGCAGCAACTAGCGGAGTTATAGATGGGAACGCCCCTGTGAATAGAATAAGTATTGTTGCAAAATATTGAGTCCGCGTAATTTAGAAGTGGTTTGGCCTGGGGACGAAATAATTGAACTATATGTATAGGTATATGAGGTCAGTAATTGGGTAAAGTTTGAACTAAATTGGAGAGGGTCATACTTTTTTTTGTTTGACTAGACATGGCTATACTCAAACATATGGAATCAACTTATCCCAGTCCTTTTCCTTTAAGGTGGTGAATGTCCTCTACATAGACTTCAACCTCTGGTTGAAGCATCTATTCCATCAGTCTGAGGATGGTATGGGGTTAAACAGTTTAAATGGGGTCCAGTAAAAACATTCTCTATGATAACGTTGGTGACATAGGATTGGAAGGCAATAGTGGGGTAAAAAGGAAGGAAATAAGGGACTAATAAGTTGGGGAAATTTAATAGTCCTATATTTCGCACACAAGCACAATGTCCTACAAATGGCCAAACACCACTATTGCCTTCCAATCCTAAATGCTACCAACGTTCTTGTAGAGAATGTTTTATCACTTGTAGGTTTGGAGCTATCACACAGATTGATTTGATTGTTTGCACTGTGATTACAATCATTGTAACCAACACATTCAACTGCATGTTCTGTTTGAAAGAAACCAATTCACATACTAATTATAGGTTTGAAACTATCGCACAGACGTTTGCACTGTAGTGCATTGCAATCATTGTAACCAACACATTCAACTGCATGTTCTGTTATAGTTTGGATGTGAAAGAAACATATTCACATACCATCTGCGGCCTGTGCTCCAAGTACTACAATGATCCAAGGATTCTACCATGTTTGCACTCCTTCTGTCAACAATGTCTCCATCATGAGATAAAGAAAAGTGATTCCCAACAAGTGTTCAAATGTCCCATCTGTCAACGAAGCATGAGCATCCCAATGGGAGGGGCCAGTGGTCTCCCTCAGAACCTCCATCTTGGGTTTCAAGTAGAGGTAGCTGGGTACATGTCCAAGATTGTGGGCAACAGTGAGGTGTGTTGCGATGAATGTATAGATGGAGGCAGTGGTCCTGCAGAGGTGTTCTGTTGTACATGTCGTCAGTTCCTATGCAAGACTTGCCATGACCATCACAAACGTGGTCGCCATCTGTCCAAACACAATATGGTTGGACTAGACCAGGAGGGAGCCAAACAACTGCAGGGCACCATGAAGCCAAAGGAGTACTACTGCTCTCAGCCTAACCATGAGAACAATAAGCTGAACTATTATTGTAAGACCTGTACCCTGCTGGTGTGTAGAGACTGCATCACTCTTGCCCACAAGGACCATGGTGTGACTGAGCTGTCCACTGTTGCAGAGGCTCATCGAGGTGAAATGAGAGGGACACTCCAACATGTACAAGACACACTGGCTGATGCCTTTGATGCTAATCGGAAGAAGATGGAACAAGTGGAGGTCTCCAAACATGAAGGTGAACTGGCCATCAAACAGGCTTTTGAACAGCTACATGAAGCACTTGAGGAGAGGAAGAAGGCACTGTTGTCAGAGCTGGGGACCATAGCACTCACCCAGACAACAGCCCTTACCCTCCAGAAGGAGCAGCTTGAGAAGATCCAACAGGACATTGGCCCTTACATTCAGGCAACGTCCCACATCCTCCAGACCCGCACTGACTGTGAGGTGGTAGCTATGGAAGGAATAATACCCACTGAACTGAAGGCCAAGTATAAAAAAGTAGAAGCTATGTTTCCACATGGGAATACAAGAATATCTGTTGATGTCCCACTGGATGGTCTTATAAGAGAACTGTCTGAATTTGGTTACATTCTTGAGTTGTCTCCATCACCATCTTTAAGCACATGGACATCCACATCAGTATCCAAGGTGGGGACCGGGTTTGTTGTTAAGGTTGAGACCAAGACCTCAAAGGGGGTGGGGTACCCACATGGAGGTGTGAAGGTTCAGGCTGAGATGAGGTCCAAGGACCATAATGGAGCAGTTGTGTATGGAAAGGTGGAGGACCACAGGGATGGTACCTACACCATCACCCTCACCCCTCAGACCACTGGTCCTCACCAGCTCTTCATCACAATGGATGGTCGACATGTGCAGAACAGTCCTCACGACCTTGATGTGGTATCTAATCGTGACTACCGTACCTTACATCAGGTCCGACCATTGATATATTGTAAAAGTCATCCACTGTGTGTTGCCATCCATGGAAATGGAAACATCTATGTAGGGTGTGAGGATGGATGCATCTATGTGTTTAACCAAGAGGGGAAAGTGGTGAACACCATGAATGTTGGTGCTAAGATACAGACATTAGGTTCTAGTTCTAGTTTGCTTAATGGTATATACATCAAGGGTGATGAGTTGTATATTGCTGACCAGTACAGTAATTTAATACGGAAGCTTTCAATAGAAGGAAACTCGATTAGAAATAGTAATGTAACTGGTCCTACTGCTGTTATTTGTGCTGACAAGTACAACAGAATGATTGTTTCTAGCAGTGATAATAAGCTGCTGATATTCAGTCATAATGGAAATATTATTACCCAATCTGCCTATGATGGTGCTTCCAAAGACAAATGTCATCCCCATGGTGTTGCCTTAGACCCTCAGGGAAACATTCATGTTGCAGCTCAAAAAGCTATCAAAGTCTTCAACCAAGATGGTTTCTTCATCAGCAAGTATGGAGATGATCTAAAAGGTCCTGTGGGAATAGTCATTGATGGTGGTGGTTATTGCATTGTCAGTGAGAGTGAGGGCAATTGTCTCTCCATCTTTAATCCTCAAAGGGTAAAGATTCACACTGTTGGAATATTATTCAAACCCTATGGACTTGCACTAGATCCCAAAGATGGTAGCGTGTATGTTGCTGGCTATTCAGATGAAGTTGTACTTCATTATAGTTTTTAGGCACAGTACTCATAGACTAAGTGTGTTATAGTTGTTTGATGTGTTTCATATATATAAGATTTTTTAGTTAGTATTAAAGCTACTGGTAATGCAAATGCATTGCATGTGCGTGGATCAGAGGATAGTATTATTAATGGCTTGTACCATCTTTACTCGAAGTCATTGTACCATGACTTTTCACTACACAATGTCTGGACTGTAAAACCAACTCGGTCAAAGTATTTGTGTTATTGAGCTGTTCAAGAACGTTCATCAATCAAATACACAGAAATTAAATAAAATGCATTTACGTGGATAATTGTCACTACACGTAAACATTTAAATAACAAAGGAAGTTCTATATTTGTGCCACCTTTTTGTAGCATTTCTGCCGAGTCAAAACTTTAGTTTATGATTTGGCAGTTAAGAAAAATTCAAGATAACATTAAACTTCATGCAAAAAAATTTAGTGACCATTATCACGTTATCCCCACTGTTGGGTGTACTCAACAGTTCATAAATGCAAAAGTTTACATTTGTCAAGCATAACAGCTATCACATGTCTCATGCCTTCTGCAAGGTATGGGTACAAAATAAAGGGCACAATTTGACTCCATTCACTAAATATAAGCCTATTTCAATTTTCCAGTCAAATCTTGTTTCTGCCACCATTTTATTTCTAACAACTTTCTTGTTAGAGAATATTTTTACTCTTAATGTTCGTGTGCACTATACAAGTCCTTTGCAGGCTGAAACGTAACATGTGCAGTGGAGGGGAAGTGTGCATACACTGTGTTGAAGAGGGTGAGGGTACTTTGTGTGCAGTGGTGGGGAAGTGTATTGAAGTACAGAGGCGGATCCAGGGGGGGGGGGGTTGAGGGGGTTGCAACCCCCCCTTTCAAACCCGTCATGAATAATTATCATTAGTAACAATTAAGAATTATTGCGAAGTAAAGATGGCTGAAATTCGTAATAGAACTGCAGCTCTGCGAGCAAACAAACGGCAAGGCAGTATTATGTAGTGTTATGCGCATGATATAATAAAAAAGCGTTGGCGGCTGGGGCACCGCCCCAGAGCCCCTCCCCCACTTCATGAATATTAATTAGCAACCCCCCCTATTCTGAAATCCTGGATCCGCCCCTGAAGAGGGTGAGGGTACTTTGTTTCCATTACTCAGGCATGCACGTGAGTGTTCTAAATATTGGTCTATTTCAATTTTCCAGTCAAATTTCTGTCACTTGTTTCCATGCTTTTTACACCACCATTCTATAACCAACAGCTTTCTTGTTAGAGAATGTTTTTATTTACTTGTTTCACAAGCTTTTTTTCTCCCTCAGACTGTCATATCTGTATCGTAGTGGATAATCAAATTTAAGGTCGATAATCTCTAGAATTAATCCACTCCTAACTTTATCTCTTAGTGCAATAAACTAAATAACTTTAATAATGATAATAATAATTATAGCTCTTTTTAATATTGTGTGCAAATTGGCCTCGTCCTGTAGGGTGGCTGTGTTCTCCCCAGCCTCCCCAGTGGCGGATCCAGGGAGGGGGGGGGGGGCACCGGGGGCACGTGCCCCCCCCCCGTTCGTTGGTCTAATTATATATTCATAGTTGCGCAATATAGCGTTTTTCAACGTGCAGCTATCAAAAGCGTTTGCGCGGGAGGGGGCATATCCCCCTCCCGCACCCACCCCCTTTCGGTGAACCACGCACATTTCTCACTTAATTCTAACTTTTCATTATTGGTGCACCTCCCCCCCCCCCCCCCCCCCCCCCTTCAAAATTCCTGGATCCGCCCCTGCTCCCTCCTGTCAGGTTCTGGTCATGTGGCATGGCATCAGTGGCAAAGCAGGCCGGGGGGGGGGGGGGCGGGGGGGGGGCGGGCGGGGCAGCGCTGGTGGTGGCGGCAAGGGGAGTACTGCTGCTGTTGCTGGCAGCAAGGGGTAGCCCCTGGTAGTGGTGGTAATGGTGGGGGGCAGTGATGCTTCTGCTGGTGGTAGGGGTAGCGCAGCTAGTGGTGGTAGTGCTGCTGGTGGCGGGGGGGTAGGGGTGCTGCTGCTTGTGCTATTTCATCGCTGCTGACCTTTACCTTATTTGATAATGTTCAGCGATGAGTAAAATTTTTACCCCCCCCCCCCAAATAAAACGCCCCTTGCCTACAGCCATGTTGACAGTTCGGTTCATATTTTGAACAGCAAGGTTATCTGTAATGCTAGAATCAAACAAAACATGGGTAGACGAAACACATTCTGACGACTTTGTGCATTCATTTTAATGACACGGAATGATTGTACCGAGCGGTACAACTTTGGTTGCAAAAACTGTATTGCCCTTGCCAAAAGTGTACCGGGTTGCATTTTTACATCATGCATGCATCCTCTCGTACTTCGTGCAGACTGAATTTATTATCCTCGAATGAATGAGATGAAAGCTTACATACGCAGCACCTCAAGCCATGTAGTTTAAAAGTTTGAAAGGGAGAAATGGAGGACAGCACTGCAATGATAGCGAGCGATGATTCAGTTACAGTAGACAATAGAGAAATGATGGATGCGGTCTTTCTCTACCTCGAAGAGTCTAGTTATCCTAGCGGCCCGATCCATAAAAAGAAGAAAGGCGGCAAAGTTTCTTCATGATGGTGTTTTGTATATCCAAAAAAAAAAAGGAAGAAAGATCGCGAGTAAGGGTACAAAATGCATAATTTATACCCAATATTTGAAATGTAGTGTGGTTGCAGTGCAGGTACTTGTGTTGAGGTTTGTAAGAACACGTGAAGAGCAGATAAAGACTGATTTTAGCAGCAATCCAACGGCTGGACATATGAGTGAGTAGGGAAATCACTGAACGCTATATGTGGAGTGGAATCGTCAGAGATGTGAAAGAAATGGTGTGTGTACCTTCGTCTCCTTACCAAATGGCCGTGTATGTATTCATTTACCATAATCAGGTGTGACCCGTTTTTTCTCCTTTCAAGATTCGGAAGAACGTATTTTCTAATGTCATCATCGCATCTGGACACATTCTGCAGATGGGTGTCAGTATGGTAAACGAACATTTGTTCTGCAAAGAAAACTTCAGCATCAAGATGCTAGTGGATTGTGATGAAGAGTCTAGATATTTTATAAACACATTGAAGCAAGTAGATGACACTGATAATGAGCTAGAGCACTAACATTCCATACTGGACTGTGTGTGAGGCATGCTTGGGATAACTTTCGTCAAGGGCAATGTTAGTCACACGCAAGAACATTGTAATCATAGCATCAATCATTTTCCTGCTGTCACTGAGAATATTCTGGGAGATGGCAACAGTTTTTTTAGGGCACTGGCTACAGCAGACAAATATGTGCAGCCCATCAGTTTGGGCTATTGTAGTAGAAATATTTGCAGTTGTTGAGGACATCAATATTTGTGTTCACCAAATGTGGACAGAACTACAAATGGATCGAGTTTACAAATTCATCCTCTGCTGACAACAGCAGTTATGTGCACTCCAAGAGGCTATATATCTTCAACCACTATGAAGCAGTTAAACGAATGTAACAGTGAAATTTCATAGGTGTATGCATGGTTCTGCAATTACTTTTCTTTCATAAAAAAGTGAAACAATTAATAACTATGAATGCATGGTCGTCTCATTGGTTGCAGTATTAAATAGTGATATAAAGATAAATAAAGTCGCTCTGTACGAAGTACGAGCAGATGCATGCATATTGTAAAATATTAGCTAAGAACCGTTTTATAACAACCCAGTACACTTTTGGCAAAGCCGGTACACAATTTTTGCATCAAACGTTATGTAAAATATTTGACTGCCTAAATTGTAGCAAGTGGACAATTGAGCTGCTGCGTTGTAACGTTAAGTTTAGATATTTGTAGATGAAATCTTTTAGTAATGATAACAGTAAAAGAGATTTGTAAAACTTGGCTTCATTGATGTTCCTCCTACACAAACACGTACCAGATATACATGTATAAATGTGCAGCACTACATACCGGCAGTATGTTTCTACCACTTAAAACGGTGGTGGGGACATAGTAAACCACGATACTGTTGGAGTTTATACTGTCCCCCTGTAAAAAGTGTCCCCCCCCCCCCCCCCCCGACACTGTGTCCTCCTAGGATATAATGTCCCCCGGACAATCTATCCTAGGATATTATGTCTCCCCTAGGATAGTTTGTCCCCTCCCCATGAATATAGTAATGTTATTAACACATGCAGAGACACCTTGGCACCATCACATCTCTCCACTGCCATACATCTTTGACAGGAACTCGTAGTCACCACATATAAACACCTTCACTGTGTATTGCCTGTAATTTATATTTAACATGATTTAGGTATAGAGCTATTACCTCCACTTCATTCCATGTAGATGTTCTACTTGATCTTTAAAGTACCTTGGAATAAACTGAGGCTTCTGAGGTGGTATGTCACATCATACACCAAAGGTACCGATTCTAGCTCACTGCTATTTCAGGTGGCTCAAATCGTCAGGCATCTGTTTGGCTGGTGAGGAAAGAATGCGCCACATTTCCAGCCAAATTGTTGGTGATAACCTCAAGGGAGAGGCAGCCCCGTTTTCATTTCCAATTCTATCTGGTGGAGAGGAAATCAAGGGAGCTCCTTTGGTATACATTCCACAGCTGGTGGATAAAGTTGTGCAGCTCTTGGAAGGGAATGAAAGGTAAGACAGGGAAATGGTAAGACAGTGAAATACAATGGTTGTTAAAACATGGTTGCAGAACTGACAGGCTTACCTGGCATGAAGGGTTTATACCAGCCAATGAGATCTGGTTGAAGATTGGAGGAGACAAGGGGGGTGGAACATTCAAGATGACCTTTCAGATTGTAAATGTTGCCACACCCAATTCAGTGTATAACACCTATGTATTCAGTTGTTTTGCGGCTGGTGATAGCGTCACCAACCTCCATGTGGCAGTTGATCATGGCAAGTCCTGCCTTAATCGCCAATACTAAGCTGCCCCAAGCTCAATCGATGACTTATCCAACAAAGATTGCCTCTCTTCCTTGCTAAGGATGAGGACCTCTTTTTGGATAAGCACAGATGCTTCTCCACCACTGACAATACCTCGAATTTTCTGCATTTGAGAAGATCACAACTTTAGAGTCAGGGAGCAGGCAGCTGGGGTTTCTTGGTGAGTTCTGGTAACATGCATGAATGTCATTGGCTAAAGTGTGTGTAGATATTGTGTAACCTCAGTACAAGTCAATGACATTCACTTAACTGTTCCTCCTGTAGGAAGTTGTATGATGCCTTTGTCAGTACTGGTAGAGATGGCCCTCTTCAGCAATCCCTCTGCTTGCTTCTCCTTCTCAGGTGTAAGTGATGGTACACAGTCATGCCCTTCGTAGTCACCAGCCTTAATATCCCTGCAGCAGTCTGTACAATATACCAGAACATCCGATAGCAGGAGGAGTATCACACCTGGTGCTTGTCTAACATCGGAGGAAACCAAGGGACCATCCTCCGAGCAGCAGGGACAGTTCACAGCACCAGTTGCTGCTATCCAATCCTGGAGCCACTTGATGCATACCAGTGCACCACACTGCAGTTCCAGTGGCTGTGAGAGGATGTTGGAGCACAGTGCACACTTCAGCTCCTCTAACATCAACTGGTTGTTCATGCTTGCCAAAGGTGGACTAGGCTCAGGTAAGAGAACTCGAGGAGGGGCAATCTTCTCAAGATGAGCTATTAGGAGTGACGCCTGCCTGATGACCTCTACGAACTGTTGACCTCCTCTTGTGTCCACTTGAGCATGCACTTCCGCTCACATAACTAAACACCATGATGTCATTTGTTTGTTTACTTAAAGCATATGTGTACTGTTTGCCTTGCATTCTTGGTCTGTATGTTTTAGCCATTCAAATACGATCACTGCACATCTCCTATATCATGCTCGCTTCACCCAACCCACTTTGACATATAATTGGTGCTGCATCTGCTGTGCACGTCACTGTCATTACCAACTAGAATTTACAACTTGTCACATACCACTGTCATCATACACATAATTCAACCTACACAGAGCAGTGGCCAGCTACCTATAGCTAATTTTGACCTAATTTGGAAGTGATGGACCCACACCATCTCAAGGGAAAAAACCTCACATAGTGAGGAAAAAAACCATGTTACACTGCTCTGCCCAAAAAACAGCATAATAGAACACATTAGTGCATTTTGCAACAGGAGCACTTGATTCCCTGCATGTGGCTGTTCTGCCTCATCTCTCAGTACCTGGCTGCCGCATTCTCGTACCTCTGACTTGGAGCCTGTGTGTGTTAAGACATCACGCCGCTACCATTGTTGGCTTTGGGGGGGGGAGGGGGGGGGGAGGTGAGTTGCCACAACAGTAACCGTGCACACGACGCCTTGAATGCTTACATGCACACAAAGACCATCTCTTATACAACCAGACCACATGGCCACTATGCGCACGCAAATCCAACACTCATCAACAGCTTGCCACGAGGCCTTTACCACCCCTTGACCTTGCATCAGCATACCAGCATATCAACATCCATCAACACAAGACCTCCACAGACATTGCATCGGCATACCTGCACATATTAGCATCTAACAACAGCTAGACCCCAACACTGTTGGCTACACTCAAACTGCATCCGTATAGGAGCAAATTTTCTGTCTAATTTGTTCCTCAAACGACAGAAAAGTGTATTTGCAATGGACTCCAATTTCGATGGCACTGATGGTTCTCTGCATTGAGAGCTGACATTGCTTGCAAAACATCTCTGGGTGAATGTTGACATCATCCCCAGACGTGTCGATGCCAAAAGCAATTTTCAGCACAGCTGAGAATACTTTGCACTCATAGCTAATATTCTTCTTTGCCCTGTACTTCGTTAGCCTCTGCCCACAAACTCCACAATGTATGGGAACTTGTTGGTTGTGGTAATCCATACCTATAATCATGTATACATGTAGGGACAAACCACAACACATGTCGATTATTCATGCATTTCGCTCAGCTTGTTTGTGGTGATAGAAAACTCGTCACCACATCAGGTTTGCCAATGCTTGTAGCCACATGCCTCCTGATCATCGCTGCAGTATGCTTAATTGCTTATAGATCTAGTTTCCAGCCGCATACAACCGTGTTAGAAGTATTAAAGGGTTAAAGTCACGTGATATTTATTTCGAAAGAGGAGGTGAGATAAAATCTCGGGTTGTGTTTGCAGAGTTGCCAACTTTTAGAGCGAGTAAAGCGTGAGATTAATGACTAATTATTCGATACTAACAAGCAGGGAGGGGGGGGGGGGGGGGTTCCCCCTTGCGTTGGGCCAAATAGGCCTAATGATGTATATATGGGTCAATAGATTACAATTTGGCTGTGAATTTACCGGCGTGAGATATATAATCTTCAAGCGTGAGAGCGTGAGAGAAACCTCAAATGCGTGAGTCTCACGCCGAATGCATGAGGGTTGGCATGTCTGTGTTTGCTTGTTAAAGTGCACTTGCATGTGATGCGTAGGCCTATTCCTGTATTCATAATTTGTCTCTCTGAAATTAAGAACACGGCTACGGGAAGCGCATAGGCTGTGCTTGAAACTATTTGAAAAGGCACTAACTTAGTGCGCATCCGTCTGTAGTAAAACAAAGCATACTGTTTCAATGTGGTGGAATTAGAATATATCATTGGGCTAGGCCCAGGGCGAGTCCAAGTCCAGTCGATGCGTTTGACTTTATTGTAACAATACGATACTATGGTACTGTCTTGTGTCATACTAAAATCTAAAGTGCTTGTCTACTGTCTGGAGGCAGTGATTATATCATTTTGTCCTAAGCCATTTGATGTCACGTTCTTTATAAATTAAAACTCCCTCCTTTACACATGTCCTTGGCCAAGAGTTTCATTTCATTTTTTTATGTGCAGCGCGTGGCAGAGAAAGAGAGATAGCTGACTGGGCTGCTCTACAGACACAGCAGGTTGGGCTACAGAAACAGCTGAAAACGATAGAGAATCAGCGGGCTGCGAAACAGACAAAGCAATTGCAATTGCTGGATAACGGTATGATGATAAATGGATGTACATGCATACACACTACACACTCATACACACTTGCACACACACACTCACCTGCCCTGACATGCCGTAGAGTGCCTTACTGGTCTGCTGGATGGCCAGCACTGCTTGCTCCTTCATCCCACTGTAGCCCAGACCATGCACATTGTCTTTGGGCACACCTTCACATCCTTAGGTGCACCACACCTTCACATCCTTAGGTGAAAACATGAAGTCTTCTCCTCCTCCCTCTCCCTCTCCTTCATCTCCCCCCTCCGCTAATCCGCTAAATCCTGCTCCTCATCATGACCGTTCCCCGTCGCAATTGACCTTTCCCGTCGCATGTGACCGTGTGACAGTGTGTGCATACATTGCATATACACTGTATTTTATGAATGTGTTACATACCCAGTGCAATATGCATTGTATGTATACCTAGAGGACTGTACGTTAATGTTAATGTGCAGTGCTTGCA
Source organism: Eunapius fragilis (assembly GCA_963681505.1). Taxonomy (NCBI): domain Eukaryota; kingdom Metazoa; phylum Porifera; class Demospongiae; order Spongillida; family Spongillidae; genus Eunapius; species Eunapius fragilis. The sequence continues at coordinate 7,574,581 of OY811976.1, read as the reverse complement.
ACTTTAATTACAGCTTCAGTGGGAACACTGACCTGCGACGGGAACTCACGTGTGATGGGAAGGCTCACTTGCAACAGGAACGCTCACGTGCGATGGGAAGGAGCAAGTGCACGTGACCGTTCCCGTTGCAAGTGACAACAAAGTGTGAACAAGAAAAATAGTTGCCACATAGGAAAAAAGCCTGAACTCTCTGTTGTTATTCATGTACAAGCACTGTACAGTTGTACAGATGGTGCACTTACGTAGTGCCCGGATTATGGAATATCGAAGTGTTTGCAATTCAGGGGTGTAAGTTAGTGCATTTTCATTGTAACTTGTTTGGGACTAGAGATATCTAGTGTCCTGTTTATCGAGGTGTCCATTTCGAGTTTCCACTGTATTTTAAATCAATGCAGAAAAAGGACTGTCTATTGATGTGTCCATTTATCCATCCATACCATAGATCTTGCGACAGTGAAACGGTGTCTTAGAAGGGACAGTATACCAGAAGATTTAAATCAACTTCGACAGTCAAACGAAGAATTCGGTAAGAAGCTTGAAATAGATGTGTCTTTTTTTTAACCATCCATCCATCCATCCATCCATCCATCCATCGACTTTAAAGGAATGTCAATTTTATGTAAGTTATGGCTAACACGTTACATGACAGCATGTGTAGGTTAGAACAGTGCAGGATTCTTCATTTTCCAACTGATTGTACATACATATATGCAAACTGAACTATTTCCTTTAAACCGTGTGTATGGTAGCACACTCACAGCAATGATGCGCCACAATAAAACACCCTGTGCTCAATGCATGTGCATAGATCTCAACTTTATAGAGAAGTGTACCAATACATGTATTTTGGAATGGGCCATAAAAAGAATGGTTGTGTTAAGTAGAAAACGTGTGCATAATCTGAAATAAGTGTCACGCATATGAACAATAAGAGGTATATATTTCAATGATTTGTTTTGTGTTTTTTTTTAAATTGTTCTTAGTTTGTGCCAGGCAGGAGCGCACTTTATACAGTAAGTTATCCATGCATCTTACATGCAGCGTTTCACCTGGATTATAAATTTTCCCCATAACATTCTTTAATTCAGATACTACTGATGATGTCATTGCTGGTAAGCTGTATTAAGATATATTGCTAAATGTTCATAAAATTTTCCCCACTGGGGAATAAAATAATTGGAGTGTCACGTCATGAATAGTAACTATAGAGTGAAAAGTACATATGACATAATGTCCGTGAAGTATGTACCTATATTCAACTTGTAACACAGCAACTCCATGCTTAATAGGGACATGATTCTATTTATCATCAGAGTGAAATATGATTGCAAACCTTGTGGTTCAAGAATATTAAATTTAGAAGTGTTTTGATTTTCTGTCCATCATAGTGATGCCATGTATGCAGGGTTCTCGCCAGTGCTACACAAGTGTGTGGCATGTGCCATGTACTTATAGTTTACACGTTGATACGAGTATACCGGTATTAATAGCAGATGTTGTGTTATGTACATGCCTTAAAAGTGTGGGGCAAACAAGACATGTCTCACAACTTCTTAAGAATAAATTAAGCTGTAGCTGCTGCATGTATTTGACAACTCCATATGTGGCCCCAGCTCTTACCGAAGAAAGGGGCCAAGGCTAAAAAGTGCTTGAAAAAGTGAAGAGGCTATATTGATTTTGCAATCCTTGATATATTTGTAAATGCAAAAGGTATTAGTAGCTATGTAGTTATAAAAATGATTCACATGGAAATCGCTATATCTCCCGAATGGTAAAATGCTATTGACTTCCTATTTTCAACACTTCTGAGTTCATACTACATCATTTCTCTCTGGTAAAATCGATTTTGGGCTCTTGCATTATCTTTGTGCCAGTGTTGTAACATCCGATACAATGATTAATATGATAGCCGCAACAGTGTTCAAGACCACCCCACCCAATGGGAATTGCATTTAAAGATGTGCATGGCATATAATACCTCAGTTCATCCCTCTACAGCCTGTGTACTAGATGTTTAGTCATGATGCGGCAGACATTGTATTAGACTAGCAACATCATAGACCATGCTTCAAATGACCAGCATCACGCACAATGATCAGGATGCATGTGGTGGCTGCTAAAGCCACAAACCAAACTATAACAACGTACTCACCTATTGCTTATGCTCTTTTGATGATGGACAAGACATTGAAGGAAAGAATGAAAAAGAAGTTTGACACCTTTTATGTGATGGCAAAAGAAGGTATATCATTTCAAAAGTATCCATCATTGCATGGTGTGATCTTGGCTTTCTTGATTTGGGGGCTTCTCATGTAGTTAGTAAACCTGAGAAGCATTTCATCAATATCTGAACAGTTTGCTGGAGATTGCATCATTACAGGCAAGTTTCAATCTATGTGCATATCACCAAGACCAAAACAGCCATGGAAGTTCTTTCTGTATCCTTTCCTTCAACCCTCTGTGCTCTGCAATGTTGACTGATGCTCCACCTTTCCCACAAACAACAAGGATAGGAAAATTACCAGCAACTCCAAGGACTTTGGCTTTATCTAGGATGCTATCAATCCCCATCAGTTTCACACCACATTCTGGACATTTACTCAAACCCTCTGCATCAGCACTTTGTGGAACTTGTACTGAAACCTCACAGAGATCCTCAATTCCTCATCTTTAGAGAATGCAGAATTTCTACTAATTCATTTCCTGCATCAGTAGTTCCATCCATGAGGATGCTGTAAAAAGCAACTGCCGAAACACTTCATACAAACAACTATCATTGGCTTTCAGCGATGTAATGGGGGAATGCTGCAGCTGACTTCTTTGATTTTTTTTATAACTAAAGCCAAGCCAAATGCCATGAGCTGAAGGATGTTATATCTGATCTTGAAGAGGTACATGAATTTCCCAAGATTGGGAACATGCCAATTCGTGTTCAAGGTACTTGATGGATTAACCACAAATGTAACGCTTTGCAACGTGTAGTGGATATGTATGGAGCATATCTAAATCACCTTCAACAATGGCAGAGGACTGCACTACTAATAGTGAAGACAAAGCTTGCATAAAAAGATGCATCAAGAAATGGCAACACTCCAGAATTAAAATTGGTGCAGTACTGCATATTGATGTGTTAAAGCCAGCAACTCCACTCAGCATGAGTCTGCACATAGAACATCGAGATGTTATTCAAGGAAAAGAACGTTGGTAACTATCACTGACCAATACCCTCTTCAATGGCCCACTGTTAAGCTTTTTTGCAGCCGAGTGAAAGAAGAAAAGGGAGAAAAGCTGTATCAAGGTGCAGTTTTACATCATCACAACACTAAAGCACTGTTCAGACCAAGCTCCATTGTCGCTCCCTTTGCTATAATTTTCAGTGTCACGAATTTTGGCAGTTGTTGGTGCGATGTCAGTAATTAATGCTAAAATGTCTGGTAGCCCGTGAGCAGCAAATGTGTGTATGAGAGTACTCACATTGCCTGCTGAGAGGAAGGTGAAGAGACAACAGCAGCCTCAATCCATTTGAAATGAGCATCCACTAAAACAAAAAAGTAATGGGGGCCAAAAAAATCAACATGCAATCGAGCCCAAGGTTTGGAGCGATGGTGAAGGAGGGACTTTGATAGTGTGTTACGAGTATCCTGACATGCTGTACAAGATTTCACCTTAATATCCTATTCTGCATCTAATCCAGGCCACCATACAACACTTCTAGCTAACGTTTTCATCCTTGAAATGCCAGGATGCCTCTCATGCAGCAATTTGAGTATGGGTGCCCTACCTGGAGGAGGTACCACAACATGGCTACCCCAAAGGACACATTCATTTTGAACAGAGTTCAAACCTCCGCTGCATATATGGCTTAAACTCTGGGTCCAATTGTGGCTCCCATCCCTGCAGCACCATGTGTCTTACCATAGACAACAGTGGGTCTGTATTGGTCCACTTCCTGATAGCTGAGGTTATCACTATAGAATCAGCATCTGGGGCATGAGAACAGTGTCTCCTGGGATAGGATCCTCCGAAGGAGCCTCTCCTACTGGTAGTCTACTAAGTGCATCCACATTACCCTGGTCCTTCCCAGCTCTGTATTCCATGTGTGCACTTAATGTCAATGCCCATCTCTGAATCCGTCTGAGGCCACGATTGGGACTGGGTTCTGCTCATTGAAAAGAAACTGCAAAGGTTTTTGATCCGAAAGTATTACAAACTCCCTTCCGTACAAAAACAGATGAAATTTCTTCACACCCCACACCACCACCAAATCTTCTTTTTCAATCTGTGAGTACCTTTTCTCAGCAGGAGCCAGAGACCGAGAGGCATAGGCTATTGGTCGGTCTGTGCTATCTTCATAAACGTGTGATAAGACAAGCATCACAAAAAAATGGCTCGTTTCCTTCCAGGATCAAAATGCACCAATAAAACATGTGAAGACAGCTGAGATTTTGCTTTCTGAACTGCGTCAGTCTGTTCCTTTCCTCAGTGCCATGGCTGATGTTTAGCCAGTAACTTGTACAATGGTGCCAAAGTGTCTGCAAGGCAAGGCAAAAACCTTGAGTAATAATTAAATAGCCCTATGAATGACTTAAGCTGAGTGACATCACAAGGGGCAGGTGCATTCACAATAGCCTGCCATTTTTCTTGTGTTGATCTGATTCCCTCCCCTGAGATGTGGAATCCCAGGTACTCCACATTGGACATCATGAATTTGCATTTTTTTCTTTAACTTTGCCCCAACCTGCTGCAGACAAGATAGGACTTTCGCCAAAGTTTCCATTTATTCCTCTCTTGACGAGTCTGCCACCAAAATATCATCGATGTATACCTGAACGTGGGAAATACCCTGCAAGATTCCTTCCATCGTTCGTTGGGGTTCTTGCTGCTATGTTCATCGCCTTGGCGAAGATGAGACCTGCTTCGGTTAACAGCTTCCGCTGTACCCTGACATCCCGAATGCCACATACAAGACGGTCCCATAGCATATCCTCCAGAGATTTCCCGAAGTCGCAGTGCTCTGAGAGTTTACGTAGCTCAGCAACGAACTGCGATACTGACTCCCTGTCCCTCTGCGACCAAGAGTTGAAATTGTAGTGTTGCATGGTAATGGATGGGGAAGGGCAAAAATGAGCGCGAACAAGTGTTACCAGCTCAGAGAAAGACTTGTCTGATGGTTTTCCAGGCGCCACCAAGTTGCATATGAATTGGTACATGGAACTGCCACAAACGCTAAGGAGGACAGCTCTGCGCTTGCCTTTGTCACCGATTCGTTAGCCTGAAAGAATTGTTCCAAGCGTTCGCAATAGCATGTCCAGTCCTCCTGTCCTTCTTGAAATGCCCCTACAGTTCCCAGGATAGATGCCATCCACAACAGAAGCTAGTTTCCTTTGTCACCAATTGTAGTAACAGTCTGAGACTGTGGCCAACGCGCTCACTGCGCCAGAACTTCCAACTGGAGAGGATTCTCAAATAGCCAAATCACAGCGGTACACACAAAACACAAAGCACACACTCAGCATACAACCACTGCTTCCCAGTTTCTACGTCAGGTCTAATCCTTCTGTCCCATGCCAGGTTGTCACAGCTTTTTAATAGCGCCGATCCATCACGTGTGAAGATGCTTCTAAAATCAGGAACATAGAGTCTGGCTGCTTTAAGACCAGAGATCTAATGATTACACCCACACTTCTATAATACCTATAATATTACAGCAATCACTACACGGGGGCACTTACCAACATGTGTTGACGAAATAGGCAATACAGAGCAGAGTGTTCTTGAAAACGTTCCAAACGCGAATAGCAAATAAAAAAAATTACTTTGCTAAAATTCCTATCACACTACGTCACGTTATGAATAATTACTGAGCAGCAGTTGAAGGGTTAAGATGACTAAGTGCTTTGGCTTCCCACATGTCCACCCATTACTCCCTTGCAGCTGTCTCAGTATATCGTTTCGAATTACTGTTGGAACTACAACCTGCAAATGCCTTTTGATTTCATAGCATCAATACAGTACACCATCTGTTAATACCAACTGTTCCCAGTGCTGTACTAACATGCTTAGTACTTTACATTTCCCCATTATCTTCCCCCCCCCCCCCCCCCTTTCTGCTAATTACGACCATGAATGCTACTCCAACGTTTTCGTCCTCATTTGCATCTTACTGGTACTCGACAGTTGATACTGTCACACCACTACTGCAGGATTCACCTTCTGGGGTTGCTCCGGCTTCTAACATTGCTATAGTATCCTGCCAACTGCAAGTGTTATAAATAGCCAAATCAGAAGTCTTTATTCCAATGCATAGTAATATATTGGATTTTGTTAGAAACTTCCATATAGGATTTGACCCTGACTATATTTTGGTAAAAAATCGACTATACAGTCTATAAGATGCATAATTAGATAACTTGTAACACGTAATTTTAGATATCTAAAAATAAATGTATAAATAGCGAACAACTAGAGTAAACGCTTTAGTGCTTCGATCGTCGTTTGGTGTAACCTCTTTTGTTAGTGAAGTTGTTTTTCTCAAAATGCCTTCACCTCAAGAAAAGCAATGAGCGAAACGATGTGTGAAATACCTTCAAGTTCGAGATGATGTTTTAGAACCAGCACAGGCATCCTACAAAAATCAAGGAAATAAGTACCTAAAACATTCTCTAAAGAAAGTTCGTTGCATATAGGATTTCAAGGCAATTGGTGGTGCAAAAAGCAAGGTCTTATCAAAAGGGAAAATGTTATAGTCCTATATTTAGCACGTTTCTAGGGTATGTGTTGTTTTGTGCTAAATATAGAACTATAACATTTTCCCTTTTTGTTTCCTTGCTTTTACACCAGTTCCTTGCTTTTTACACCACCAATTGCCTTCAAAATGAACTTTCTTGTAGAGAATGTTTTAGTCACTTGTATACACCAAGGATCACATGAGATTCAAACTGGCTGGTGCCAGCACATGCACACATGCGCATTTGCATATTCATACATATATAAATGGAAATATTCCTGTTCACAACACTTGCAATTCTGATCACATGGCACACTGTGATATGGCATACTATACTCACCCAAATATCAATTACGCTGGATTTATAACTCCAAACACCTCTGTTTATGCAGTGCAGCCAAAAAGGTCAAATGTGTAACAAGGACTGGTATGATAGTGCTAAGTGCTGGAGACTCCCAGATATGCATTTTAGCTCTTATTAATCAGAAATGTAAGTGAATTTATTATGGAAAAATAGTATAATTTTGATTGTTTTGATGTGGCTTTTATAATTCACTGGATCTCAGAAACAGTGCTGTGCTCAGGCAGCACCCTGGATCCACTTATGGTTATCACACCACTCATTCATTACCCAGACCAAAAACGCTTGTAGTACTGTTTCACACTGTTTTTAGCGAGGGGGGGGGGCAAAAAATAAAGTTATAGACACCATCCCAAAAATTGTTAAAATCAAAGTCCAGGTCAAACCCCCCCCCCCTCCGCCTACGAACACGCTCATTTTAGACCACGCCCCTTAAAAATCATTGCACAATCGACAATTGATCGCACCTCTATTAATAATAAGAATGAAATCGCGCACAAACTTGCATAGATACACTATACTACACATTGCTCTCGCATTAACTTGCTCCAAAACAAAGAGATGTTGAAGACGGACTGGAAATAGGCGTTACGGGTTGCACAGCAGCTGCTGTAGCATCACTTGCAGCTGGACTTGCAAACACGTGTCTTAACAACGTAGTTATTTTTGGCTGACTAGCGCTAGCTTTTACCTTAGCAGCAATCGCTTTGTAACTCTTGGATTGTTGATGCTATCGTAGATTGATCTCGTCTATCAGCGATATTTGAAGCTGTGCATTGCAACGATCGCAAATAGTTTTATTCATGATGAAAGCATGTGGTTTTGCAAATTAGCCTAATCACGTAATAAGTACAGTTGGCCCCTCACTAATTACCGTACAAATAATAATATAGTCGTGCTGATAGGCAGATAGTTGAGTTAAACCATATCCTCGCACGCATAGAAAACCTATGGACACTACTAACAGTATGATGTTGTCATTATGTTGCAAAAAAAATGTTCTTAATTTTTTTCAAAAAATTCATTTCAGGCAAAACCCCCCCCCCCCCCCCCACAACTTTGACACCTCATAACTTTTTTCCACACACACCCCTGCAAAAAATAATAGCATATTTGTGATGCTCTCAATGAGCTCTTCAAAGTTGGGGGATGGTGTCTTGCGCTTTGTTTTTTTCCCCCTCTCCCTTCGGTTTTTAGTGATTTTTTTTGGTTGCATGCACAAACATGCATATCACATCTGTCACTATCAGAACAACTGGACATGATGGTTGAGTCTCTCTTTATGTCACAATAAGTATTTTAAAAACATCAAACATACTTGGGGAATAAAAAAACTTATCCAATAATGCGGTTTCTTTCTTATACCATGATTAAGCATTGCCTTTGTGGACATCTCATTTCTAAATATTAGATGATGTCTTAACAGTTTTTTAGCCATAGGTCGGATGTCAGATGATACTGATATCGACAAAATCCTTCTGGATGCAGCTGTGAAATCACCTGTAAACGTGGGAAACAAATTGACATTAAGTAAAAACACCGAACATATTTTTCACAAAATCTATGTTCGATATGATTATGTACAAATTTGGAATAAAATTTCAAGCAGCAAGACAACTCGATTCTTTATCACTGGCTCATCAGGGATTGGAAAAAGTTGTTTCATAGGTTATATTATTGTTGAACTATTGAAATCAAAAGATTATAAAATCATTATTTACTCTGAACTACGGCATGGTGCTGGACAGCCAGATTATTATGTTATCACCAAAGACTACATAAAATTGGCTAGTAACTTGTTTATACACACTTTGTTAACCACAAAGCCTATAGAAGGACTTCGTGTTATGTGGTTGATGGATGCAATGCAACATGGGCCATATCAGTGTCTAAATAAAAATGTTACTGTGATATTATTTGCATCATTCAGCGAAAAAAATTATAAAGATTTCAACAAGCATTGTGGTAGGATTCCAGTTATGATGTATTTGCCTTGGTGGAGCCAAACTGATGAAGGACACTTGGTGGGACTTTATGCAGAACATTTTAACAATCCACCTGAGCCTATTGAATGTGAATTTTTTGATTTGGTAAATCTATATTGCACTGATGATACATCAGGATCTAAATTTGAAAAATATGCAAAGTGTTGGACTATAGCTGGTTGTAATCCTCGAAGTGTGCTTCAGACACAGAGCATTAAGGTACTTGAATATCTGATAACTGTCAAATCTACATGTATCTATCAGGATTTAAGGTTGTTGACATTAGCCTTCGCCGGTCCCCAACGTGCTTATATTACAGACACTGAGAATTTTAGTTCAGAGATATTTTGCCCAGTTATCGATCGTAAACATTACTTACCAACTGGAAACGTGATTTACGTATCACAGTTTGCCTGTGACATGCTGACCAAATGTTTTAAAAGTAAGGAATACAATGAACAGATAGATTATCTTGTAGCATGGCGTATTTCAGAAGACAGCAGTAAAAAATGGAGACAATCCTTCGAATCACATATGCATTTTTTTTTTCTTCATTGCAGGCAGAGATCATTCACAATTACTAAATTAAACCCTCAATTTTCACATTGCGATGGTGTACCTGGGACAGAAATATTGACATTGCCATCATTTGACAGAATAAAACGGTTTACAGAAATTGAGCACGACCTAAATCCAAACACATATTATCAACCCTTTTCTCCTCGGTTTACTTCAGTGGATAGTTTCTATTTAGACACATCTGGAGCTCTACATGTGTTTCAATTTACAACATCTACACGCCATCAAGTAATTGCTCAGGGTTTATATTCTGTTGTGGGGACAAAATATAATGAAGTGAAGTTAATATTTGTTGTTCCATCTGATAAATACCGTCTACCAGGTCAGCAATCAATAAAAAACATGCAGTCATTGACAAATATCCGAACAAAATTTTATGAGCCACTTCAAGAAGATATATTACATAATTTGTCAACAGTTGTTACACAATGGAAATTAGTAGTGGACATTGATCAAACACGGAATGTATTGTTTTAATGTGTATCTCCTGAAATTTGCATACTTGTATTATTTATGTTTGTAATTATGTATGCATATGTATGCATTATGAATACAGCTATAACGCTAATGATAACAAGTAAAGAAAAACATTCTCTAACGAGAAAGTTGGTGGGATATAAGAATTGGAGGCAATGGTGGTGTAAAAAGGAAGGGAACAAGGTTTTGAGAAAAGGGTAATGAGACAAAAATCCTATGTTTAGCATTTCTTTTGGTTCAGTTACATTTACACGTGCTAAATATAGGATTTTTGTCTCATTACCCTTTTCTCAAAACCTTGTTTCCTTCCTTTTTACACCACCATTGCCTCCAATTCCTATATCCCACCAACTTTCTCGTTAGAGAATGTTTTTCTTTACTTGTTTCCTCTATTTCTTTATTATCATTTATTAATATGGCAAGTGCCCACCCCCCCCCCCCCCCCCCCCCCCCCCCCGCTTCGATTACTGTCATGAGCAAACGCCCGCTTTTGTTTAGGATCACTGTAAGGAACGCGGGAGAATTCTAACTCGTCGTTTCGTTGTTTTGCTCTCCTCTTTTGTTTGCACAATTCTAAATATACGTAAATGTCGCCATGGGAACGCTTCTATTTACACTACGCATTACGTAATGATTACGTATATCAGTTCTATGCTTTATTCATATATCTGATACCTGAAGATGTTCTTCCAGGAGATTCTAAAGCGATTGGTATAATTTGCGCTCTTTAAAACCATTCCTATCCCGAGTTGTACTTGCGCGAGAAGAATTAGACGACGACGACGGAGAAGAATTGGCCTGGGGACGTGGTAAAACACGAGCTTTTTTGTTCTCTTGAAGCAAATAGTTTGAAGACTGGAACAAAACATTTAAATGACAGTCTTTGCCTTCTGGTTCGATAGGAACAAAGAGCTAAACTATTCGTTTCTTGGTACGCGAGTTGTACGCTGGTTGCGTTTTTTAATGATATTCACGACCCGGGTCAATTCCTATATAGGAACTACTATCGTAGTTCCTGATATTAACAATAAAAATAAACATAATCTAGGACCTAGACCACATCGCCCTAGAGTTTGCCCTCATCAGGGAGATGTTTAGCCTTGTATAAAGTTCAATGGTTGCCATGGACTTTGGCACACAGCCATGGACAGCAAGGCGAGATGCAAGATTGCTGAGCCTCCTTGCCCCATGCCCCATAACACTCCACCACAAGAGGGATGGACACCCACCACAACTCTGCACACTTTGCATCATTGGCAGTGTGCTTCCTAAGCTCAGCCGCCTCTGATGCTGCACCTGCTCTTGCTCCCACTGCAGACAAAACATTTGAGTTTTGCTGTGAGACAACAGAGATGTCAAAGGCGGCTGGCTTTCCACGATCCCAGTCCTGTACAAGAATATCTGCCAGTCTTGACTGGGAGTGAGCCCTGCACCTGCTTCAACCTGGACAGACAAATGTGCAGTATGGAAGGATTCTGCCAAAATATCCTGAAGATTGTTATAGCGAAATATAGCATCGCCCCCTCTTTTGCAAGTAGTTGCATGGTGGCCTAGGGGTCAAGACAACTACCAGGGCATAGTGCACACTGAGACCCATACGAGATATCTAAGCCCAACCACCACTTTACTGCAATGTGGAACTCCTCTGGTTCAAGATGGAAGCCTAGCCCTATGGAGGGTGCTACAGAAAACCATGATGCAGCATGCTTGGCTGAAACAGTATATAGACGTGCAGGTGAGGACTTTTCCATAAGTTGCTGGAATTGAAAACTATCTAGTTTCAAAGATAAACCTTTCTGACTGCAAGGTATTCTGATTTTTTTTTTCATTGACATTAAAATAAAAGAGTATCTGATAAATGTTAATGATTGTGAATCACTGTGGCATTTAGGTTTATTCATGATCATGCATGTATGGGAACAACTGCTAAGCTGAATTAAAAGTGACAATAGTTTAGTTGTAGGCTTGTAACTACATAACCATGCAGAGCTAGTAAAAGCTGTCCTTTCATAAACGTTACCCTTGAATTTCATAGTGAGCAGTTTCGTCTGTTTTATGTCACAGAGCCGCACGGTTGGAAAGAAAAAAAGGTACTGCCCGTCGTACGCAGCCCTGGAACATAGTCTCCTTGGCAATGCATAACTTGGGATAGAAACACTTCTAAACGATGAAAAATTCACCAATAGCTTCAGAACAGGCTGGAAGAGCCGCTTTCGTATAAAATAGTCCATGTTATAATACAGTCTATGTAAGGCGCATAAGTAGATATAACTTGTAAGGCATAATTTTAGATATCTAAAAATACATATTTTTATAAATAGCGAACAACTAGAGTAAACGCTTTGGTGCTTCAATCGTCGTTTGCTGTAACCTTAAGGTTATTAGGAAGGTTGGGAGAGGGTACCTTTGCAGGTGCCTTTCCTCTAATGCCCAGTTCCACTATGCCAGTTGACTTTGGTTGCAAGGTTTGCCTTCTAGGCGTTGCGCTGGGCGTTGTGAGTTGGCAATTAAGCTGAAGGTGAGTACGGAGGGTAGCCGACAAATCCACAAACGTAGACTTTTGAAGTCTAGTGGAGTGCGGAAAAAACGAAAAAACGTTTTCCCCGTCAACGCTGCCTCATGTGGAGAGGCCATGAGCTTGAGAACACCGTGCGCACTTTATCCTCCCCCCCATCAAACTGACTTGTAGGTGCCCTTTCTCTGATCAAGTGCCCAGATCCATCGCGTTATTCGTAGCTCTGTCACGTGTGTTTTACAAGCTACAGTGTAACTAACTCTTAAGTTTGGGCTACTAGAATAGCACTGCACATGTGTTCCAATTATTTTCCTTATAATCATTTCGGCTCTATGTTCCTGTGGGTTTCATGGTGTGGTAGTGATAACTCCATCAGCGGTCAAAACTTGTGTTTTGTTGCACCATGCAATGGGGTAGCGAGTGACCCACGGGCATGGCTATACCATTTCCTGGTAGCACTACCATCGCCCCACAGCTAAGCCGGATTTAGACAGGTGGGTACAGCCACTATCCCCCGAGGAACCGGTGCTTGCCAGAGTCGCGACCCTGAGGCTTTCGCTCCCATACGATTCTACAAATGGCGCGGCGCAATGGGAGTGTTAACGCCCACCACCATAGTGAAGTATGGACGAAAAGATGGCGTGCCGTGCTTGGGTTTCCCACTTTGTAAAGCCCCAGTCCTCCAGGGTTGGAAAAGCTGGAGGACTCAAGTTAGCCCGATGTATCAAGATACTACGATCTGTTTCAAGCACGCACGCACGAGCTACAAACTCACATGCACATCACGTGATCACACCCAATTAACTATTAATCTGCGTTCCATGCCGCATCGGTTTTGAAAAAGTTAAGAATACGACCCTGAGCCTGTAACGCAGTGAGCTTTATATATAACGAGGGTATAGATCACAGACGTCAAAACAAAGTACAGCAATAGCGAAATGGAGTCACTGGAATCGATCGCGAATACATGCGGGTGAGTTACCTATTTTTACTTACTAATTATGTGACGTTTCAAGCTGAACACACCAAAAAAACGCAATTCTTGATTTTCAATTAATTTGTCACTTACATTCTGGTCCATATTTTTAACAGTTTGTACCAGGTATGTAAACATTTTGCACCGGAATGTAAGTTTGAAAATCAAGAATTGATTCGACGCGTTTTTTTTTTCTGTGGAAGCCGGGCTAGTACAGGTGAATGCAGACGCGTAGATATAAAAATTGTCGTTATTGATTCGTTACTTTAATGAGGTGCCACTGCGAGAAAGCCCAAGTGCTAGTGGTAGCTAGGTAGTGACCTTGGTCCTTATCGTACAGCATGCAGCTCTCTTTGAAGGACACGTTACAATGGCTGCGGGAAAGGGCTTACCCGAACACAATTTGTGCACGTGCAGGGCTAGTTGGGCGTTGCCCTAACCTTAGCGTCCTAATTAGCATCCGGCCTGAAGTATTTATTCATGCATTTCCATGGCAGCTGATCTACCGCATATTTTTTCAAGTTTTCATTTATTTTTTAAGGAGTAACAAAAGCAATAAAACATGAAATACATACATTAGATGCCCACAACAAAGTTAAACACAAACTAGATAGAATGGCTCTGGAGTTGGCTCTGATCAGGGTCAAGTTCAATCTACCATAGATCTGGTTTATTGTGATAGACTTTGGCTGCTTCAGTCTAGTGGCTAGTCTTCCTGGAAGTCTAGAGCACTACGCTGAGCTTAAGGTCCCCAGCATCAAAAAGACTCTACCTATGTCCTCCACAACTTTTTTCTTACGCACTGAACATTAGTCTGTCCATCATGGAGTTACAGTGGCCTAAATTTATAATTACGCGTGCATTTTGATTGCACATGTCAACTTTTAATCATAGATTGACTGAAATGGGAGTGACCAAGGATTATTAACTATTACGAAATCTGTAGCGTGTTGCACGTTTTTTAATCGAAAAAGTGACCACGTGATACAAACAAATTGCACCTCAGTATGCCGTAAATCCCTTCCGCTACACCACTCCCCCCTCAGACACAGAGATGTAACGATGTGGCGGTTGGACTTGACAGCCCGATCTGGTACACTGTAGTACAGAAGTATAGGGCATGTCTGTGATCGGGAGGATGTATGTTCTGCTTGATACTTCTTTGGTTGCCCTCGGGGCCTGGGCTGTGCAACTTGGACTGGTTGTTCCAAATCACTATGCGCAGGCTTAAGTCTGTCAATTGAAATTTTTTCAGTCTGCCCTCCAATATCAATCTTAAACGTTTTGTGACCTGGTTGAAGGACCTTGAAGGGGCCTTCATAAAGATGTTGTAGAGGAGTGCGATGAGCGTCACGACGAATGAACACAAACTTAGCTTGCTGTAGGGTGTTTGGAATGGAGGCAAGTGCCACTTCATGTTGGGAGGTAGGGATAGGTACTAGTGTGCGGACTTGATTTCGAAGTTGCTGGAGTTGAGAATTGTAGTCAGTCTGTGAATTATGACTAGAAATGAAATCTCCTGACACTGTGAGTGGAGCACCATAAACTATCTCTGCTGAGGAACAACTTAAGTCTTCTTTAGGTGCTGTTCGAATCCCTAAAAGTACTAATGGTAACTCGTTCGACCAGTTAGGTCCTGTGAGGCGAGCTCTCAAAGCAGCTTAAGGTGGCAGTGAAAATGTTCCACCAGGCCGTTGGATTGTGGGTGTGTAGTAATGTGGGACAATGTGGCGGCCCCATTGTGTGTCTAGGCCGCGCCGACCGGGGCGCAAGCCAGCCACAGCCGGCCATAGAACATTCTCGATGTGATGCACATGTGCATATATTATATGTTTGCTTGTGTGTGATCAGAGTTGTTGTCCTGTCGGCCAGTGACATTGGTAGCGTCAACACATGTCCGCGTGCCTGATCCTGGACTCCCCTCTTCCCCGGAGTCAGGACATTACATTGGCGACGAGGGTAAAACATCTGCTAGCTACCAAATGTCACAGCCCCCCGGAGAGAGGAGGGTCGGACCCCGGCTCTCCGCATGGAAGACAACACTCCCAGCGCTCGTGTGGATGGATTCTACCGCTGAGAGGGAGACCTGCCGCTGGAGAGGACAGTCGATGCCTGCCACTGGGGAGGGAAAGTCAAAGCCTGCCGCCGGGGAGGACAGTCCGCGCCTGAGCCTAACAAAGGACAGAGCGTGCGCCGTGTGTCTGCATGAGGCTACCGCAGGGCGGCCAATACCTGCCGCGAACTGCCAATGAAAAAGACTTGGTTCCACTATTGTTCCGTGGCATAACCCCTGAACACAAAACCTAAGGAGGTAGGAGTGTAGTAATTTGGGACAACGTGGCAGCCCCATTATGTGTCTAGGCCGCGCCGACCGGGGCGCATGCCAGCCACAGCCGGCCATAGGACATTCGTGATGTGATGCACATATATGTTTGTGTGTGATCAGAGTTGTTGTTCTGTTGGCTGGTAACATTGGTAGCGTCAACACACGTCCGCATGCCTGATCCTGGACTTCGCTCTCCCCGGAGTCAGGACATTACAGGGTGGTAGGCTGTTGTGTGATGGAGCTGAATGCTTAACAATTGAAATTGGGGTTCTCTGTTGGATGAAATGTCGGCAGGAATGCCAAACCGGGCAATCCAGTGAGAGACAAGAGCTTGGGAACAAACAGAGGTGGCTGTGTCATTAAGGGGAATGGCTTCTGGCCAGCGGGAGAGACGATCCACTACTGTGAGGAGGTGGGTAAAGCCATTGGATGGTGGTAAAGGTCCCACGAGGTCAACATGAATATGGTCAAAAAGGGCGGTGAGGAACCGTGAACTTGTCTAGTGGGGCTTTGATATGCCTTTGAACATTGGAAGTTTGACAAGGGATGCATGCTTTAGCCCAATTTCCCACTTGTTTCTGTTGACAATTCCAGATGAACTTTGAGGCAGTCAACTTCCTCGTGGCCCGCATGGAGGGGTGTGATAAAACCGTGGACCAGGTCAAAAACCTGACATCTCCAGCCAGCAGGTACAATTGGCCTTGTATGGCCAGTGGATGTGTCACAGAGGAATGTCGCAGTGTGGAGAGCTTGTTCCTCAGAGTCATCTCTTTGATCTGCAGCCATTCCACAGAAGTGTATTCCCAACTGAATGGAGTCGATGTTTGCTCTTGACAGACTGTCAGCTACTGAATTGTCTTTCCCCTGGATGTGCTGAATGTCTGTAGTGAACTCAGAAATGTAGGAAAGGTGACATTGCTGTCTACTTGACCATGGTTCAGACATTTTGGACATACAGAATGTGAGTGGTTTGTGGTCGGTATAGGCAACAAATGAACGGCCCTCTAGGAAATATCGGTAATGCCATATGCCTAGGTATAAGGCGAGTAATTCCCTATCAAAGGCATAAACTGTTGAAGGACTACACCTACTGCATGGTCAGAGGCATCCACTGTGAGTGAAATAGATGCATCAGGACGGGGGTGCGTAAGTAAAGTTGCCTCAGCTAACGCTCTCTTAGTGTCTTGAAACGCTTTCACCATAGCATCAT
Source organism: Eunapius fragilis (assembly GCA_963681505.1). NCBI lineage: Eukaryota > Metazoa > Porifera > Demospongiae > Spongillida > Spongillidae > Eunapius > Eunapius fragilis. The sequence goes on along the minus strand of OY811976.1, from coordinate 7,557,425 downwards.
TCCAAACCAGTGTTTTGGGCTTGCCTTCCAATGCATCAAATAATGGAGACATCAATTGTGCAGCTGCTGCATGGAATGAATCGACGATAGAAATTTACCATGCCCACAAATTCTTGTAGCCCTTTTATGGTCACCGGTTAGTTGAACTCTGAGATAGCCTGTACCTTGTCAGGTAATGGAAAAGACCCAGTGCTATTGATGCAATGGCCCAAGAAATCGATGGAATCACGGCCAAACTGACATTTTGAGACATAAATCACCATGCCAAAATCTTGTAAACGTTGAAAAAGCAGGCGGAGGTGTTCTTTGTGTGTCTCAATGTTGTTGCTAGCCACCAAGATATCATCGATATAAACAAAACAAAGGTGAAATCTAAACCCTGGCAGACTGTATCCATAAGATGCTGGAAAGCTTGGGCAGAATTCTTGAGGCCAAAGGCATCCTCAGGAACTGATAAAGCTTGAAGGGTGTTATAATGGCAGTCTTTAGAATACCTTCAGCCACAACAGGAATCTGGTGATAGCCGCGCACAAGGTCAATCTTGCCAGCGAGGTGGTTTGAAAAGTCCTGAATATGGGGCACTGGGTACCAATTACCAATCAGATACTGTGACATCATTAAGACGCCTGTAGTCACCACAAGGACGCCAACTTCCAGCTGCCTTCAAACATGGTGTAGAACATTTCATTGTCACTAAAGGACCACCTGTCCATTCACATGCTCGCCGTCTACCTCCTGACAAATTGGCAGCAGCCAAAGCCGAGTTTGACGACATGGAAGCCATGGGCATCATTCGACGGTCATCCAGTCCGTGGGCATCTCCATACATATGGTACTGAAAGTAAAGTTAGGTCTCATGATGTCTGGAAATGCAGAGAGCAACATGTCATATTGGTCAGTAGAGCTTGCGATGGCACTGAGATGAGGTGCTTGGGCATTGGATGTGCCCAGTAGGATGGAAAGGAAAGTCACTGCTTCCACAAGACGATTACCTTTGAGGTCAACTAGGAGAGAGTTTGAGCGGAGAAAATCTGCTCCCAACAGAGGCCGAGAAACATCAGCAATAGTGAAAGTCCACTGGTACTCGAAATGAAGGGGAAGGGTGTGTGAACCATAAGTTTTGATGGAGCTGCCATTAGCTGCCAACAGCGATGGTCCTGGTTGTGCTGTGTGCATGTCCAAACTGGTGGCTGGTACAACACTGATCTCAGCTCCCGTGTCAACAAGAAACTGTCGTCCAGAGATGGTGTCACGTAGAAAAAGGAGGATTGTTCTAGCCAGCCGCCGAGGCCATCATTGGCGACCGGCCTGCCCTTTTCCCGACCAGTCACAGGGTGGTCGCAATTTGCTAGCTGCTTCCCGTAGGTGCGATGGTAGTAACACACTTTGGCAAGGAGAGGGGGACAATGCTGTGCTTTAGACTTCTGCCCGCTAGATGTTCTTTGTTGGTTGGCGTTAGCACTAAACCCTGTATCCCGACTCACCCAATAAGCGTCGGCTTTTTTGGCTAGCAGGCGGCAATCTGTGAATTGTGCACCTGCCAAATGAACTCGGACGTCCTCAAGTAGGCGCTCAAGAAAGAATTGTTCAATCAGGAAACGTGAAGTGTGGTCTCCAAGTAAAGCCAGCATTTCATCCATTAAAGCCGATGGTTTGAAATCGCCTAGCGTGCGAAAGTGGAGAAGTCAGGATGCCCGCTCTTGTGTGCTGAGGCCAAACATGTCCAAAAGGCGGGTTTTCAGTGCTTTGTATTTGCCGGTAGTCAGTGGCTGACTGATTAGGTCCATAAAGCGCGCCGCCGTTGCCTGGTCGAGCGCTGCAAGCGCATAGTAGTACATTGTCTCGTCAGAAGTAATCTTACAAATGGTGAACTGTGCCTTGGCTTGGGCAAACCAAACATCTGGTTGGGAAATCCAGAAGGTTGGTAGTTTGAGGGAAACTGCGTGTTCTTCGGCCATGAAATACGTTTCAGGCTTAGGGTCACCACTGTCGCATGTTGCACGTTTTTTAATCGAAAAAGTGATCACGTGATACAAACAAAATGCACCTCAGTATGCCGTAAATCCCTTCCACTACAAATCCAACGTAAAATTATTTGTCACCATCCTCATTTCGCCTTGAGTGCAGACCACACCAGTGACAATGTTTGTGGTTTTGCTGTGTTTCGTTACAATGTCTATATTGATAATGTAAAAGTGTTCAAGCCTTTGCAAATATGCCAGCAATCGTTAATAACTTTCAAGGACGTTACTTGCACAAAAGGGGGTGGAGTAATGTGGGAAACGGAATTATCTATTGCGCGCACAACCTTTATGTAAGGCTACGTCGCTTCAAGTACGTATTAGAGCTACTGTCTGACTGAATTTGTCCAGAACACACCAAGAACCACTGGGAGATGTAGTTTTTGCAGTAAGGTCTAGTATGATCTTTGTGACCTATCACTCGTAAAGGTAAATTTATATGGTGCGATTTATGTAAGGCTAGCTTCATTTTCTTACACATCTATATTATACTGTGTATTCAAGAATGGTTTCTTCACTGGGAGATTATTGTTTGGACTGTTGATATGCTTTTCTACGTATATGTTATGAATTCTTAAAGCATTACATTTTTTTGGTTCACCTTAATTAGGGAGATATCAAGGTATGCCGAAAGTAATATAAAAAACAGGCGTGGTGTCTGGAAATGAAATACATGTAAGAATGCTATAAAACCACTGTTCCTTTGAGCCCACCGTTCGTCTTTGCTTTTTGGAAAACTTATTTCTTAGCTTTAGGAATACGTACCCAGCTATGTACCTAATAACATTCTTCTCTTTGAGGGTCAACTCTTGTACCTTACATGCAGGTGACTGCTCAGCTGACTTTTTAAAAATGTGATGAGCAGCTGAAAAGCTATGGTACCCTGTTCTAAAGACATCGATGGAGGGTCATTCCATTATAAGTGGGGTAAGTGCGTGCTTCACATCTTCTGATCCTGATGCATTTACTCATATTTGTTTGTCTTTGGGTGAATGTAACTTTAACCGCTTATTAAGTTAATAACTTGAATGGTTTACGAAATATGCTACCCTGAATAATTAATTTTTCCAGAAAATTTGCAACTTTGCAGGTTTATAACCTTTTCATTTTTTGCCTGGTAGTGCCTTCTTTAGCATCAAATTGAAGCTCAATTTACGTAGAATCTGTATATATATTTAACATTAGTAGGTGGTGAAAGGGTTAAATAAAATTTATCATCGTAGCACAGTTTTCTAAATTGAGATGGTTTCCGGATCGATAAACAGAAAAAAAAATTTTCAGGATTGAACGGACCATCAATATTGTTCTTTTTATGAAATAAAATTTTTGTTTATAGACAAGCTCTAGGGACCGCATCGAGTTTTACGAGTGTCCGCCATCTTAAATGTTATACAGTATATTTTAGCACTAATCTAAAGTAAGTGTTTGTTTATACGCCACACGTGTGTTACATAAGTATCGAACCGCAGCTAAGAACACTGGCCACCAATTGCGCTCAGCTAATTAAAAATGAGTTTTTTTTAATTAAAGAGTGCATCGTTTAGAAGAATGGGCAGGTAAGGTAGTCTATGACACATGAATGTAGAAATATAAATTGCTTCGTTCTTGTTGCAAGTAAAAAGCAACCAGCCACGGCCGAGAACTCTCTACTTCTTGAAGGCGACCGGCAGCGATCACATCTATGACAGTCGCTATACAAGAACGGGTAGCGATCGAACCCCCCTTCCTATAACCCTGAAAAGCTGTTGATACCTCCCGCACACAGCACGTCCAGTGCGTGGGAGCTCAAGGACAATGAAACCAGAGCCACCATCCCCACCGCTATCCCCACCAATGCAAGCACCAGTAACAGGCCTGTTACCCGTACTTGCAATTGGTGGAGATGGCGGTGGGGCCTGTTACTGGTGCTTGCAGCATGCAATTGGTGGGGATGGTGGCTCTGATTTCATTGTCCTTGAGCTCCCACGCACTGGACGTGCTGTGTGCGAGAATAAACCCGCAGTATTAGCAGCATGCATACGCCCTTCAGGGTTATAGGAAGGGGACGGTTCGATCGCTACCCGTTCTTGTATAGCGACTGTCACAGATGCGATCGCTGCCGGGTTGCCTTAAAGAAGAAGAGAGTTTTCGGCCGTGCTTGGTTGCTTTTACTTGCAACAAGAACGAAGCAATTTATATTTCTACATTCATGCATTATAGACTAGCTTACCTGCCCATTCTTCTAAATGATGCACTCTTTAATTAAAAAAACTCATTTTTAATTAGCTGAGCGCAATTGGTGGCCAGTGTTCTTAGCTGCGGTTCGATACTTATGTAACACACGTGTGGCGTATAAACAAACACTTACTTTAGATTAGTGCTAAAATATACTGTATAACATTTAAGATGGCGGACACTCGTAAAACTCGATGCGGTCCCTAGAGCTTGTCTATAAACAAAAATTTTATTTCATAAAAACAACAATATTGATGGTCCGTTCAATCCTGAAAAAAAAATTTTCTGTTTATCGATCCGGAAACCATCTCAATTAAGAAAACTGCGCTACGATGATAAATTTTATTTAACCCTTTCACCACTTACTAATGTTAAATATATATATACAGATTCTACGTAAATTGAGCTTCAATTTGATGCCAAAGAAGTCACTATCAGGCAAAAAATGGAAAGGTTATGAGGCTGCAAAGTTGCAAATTTTCTGGAAAAATTAATTATTCAGGGCAGCATATTTCGTAAACCATTCAAGTTATTATCTTAATAAGCGGTTAAAGTAACATTCACCCAAAGACAAACAAATATGAGTAAATGCATCAGGATCGGAAGATGTGAAGCACGCTCCCATACAATGTCATAGTGGAATGACCCTGGAGTTATCTCGCGTCATGCAGCATGTAGCTTTTTTGAAAATCGAACTTTGCGGAATTCACCTCACATGGCATTTAATTGACTTGATAAGCTCCTGGAAAGCAAATCATTAGCGCACTAACTAAGGTTTTGAAATACATCTCCAGCTACACTCTCTTGCACCGAAGCTAACAATCATATCGCCTCTGGTCCTTTCAACGATGTCTTAATAACACTATCTGCAGTTATAATTTCAATCACTATCAGTATGTAGCTTGCCTCTTCAATCATTGAGCTAGACGCCTCATTACTTGCAATTGCCATACTATGTGTACTCTCAATGAAACAAGCATGGAGAGGGTTAAACATCACAGAGTCCAATCAATGTAATAGTTAATAATCCTTGGAGTGACTTAAGTCACTACCCTGGGATACAGAAAAATGAGATTGATACCTAGCTATCCATACAAATTCTTTACATAAAGAAGAAAGAGCTCCCTGATGTCCAAAAGGTTAAATGGTACAGTCCAAATGGTGTAATGAAAGCATTCTTGTGGTGCAGTTTCTTTGCGAACGGTATTTGCCAGAACCTCCGGCTAAGATTAATTGTTGAGGATCGTGCAGCACAATCGGTCTAGCATCTCATCAATTCGTGGCATTGGACAGGCATTCATGGGACAATGTATTCAGCCTCCAATAGCCCACACAGAGAGGCAATGACAGATCCTTCTTTCCCACCAGGACAATGGGAGAGCTTCACTCGCTGTTTGAAAGCTCTATTATCCTCTCCTCAAGCATCTCTTGAATCTCTCTTGTTCTATAGGCATAGGGAATGCGATGGACAGGAAGTCACAGGGGAAGTGCCAACCTGTCTCAATAGAATACTGTGCACAATGTCCTTCCTGGTGTATTTGCAACACCTCCGCAAACTCACTCATTGCACTGTCCAAATCCTTCCTAAGCTGTTTGGTAAGTACACTCCTCCCTCTGGACCAGTATTTCATCATCCGAATCCCAATCTGTTCAACTCTGAACCAGAAACTGGTGCTAAGTTCTTGCTGCAATACTGGAAGTGTACTCACACTCGATGTTAATGTGGAACAGTCTTTCTCTTTTCCAACGACCATGCATGTTGTTCCCACCTTATATGGCCCAAGCCAGCGTAATGGAGGTGGTAGGCAATAACACTAGCACCATATCACCTTTGATGGGGGTCCTATCGCATGCACTGTGATGGTACCAAGCCTTCTGCATTCTCTCGAGGCTCTCCTTCACCAAGCTAGTCATTTCCTCCATTCTTTTCTGGATTGCCAGGACGTGAGACACACCACTCTCAGTACTTTTCTCTCGTACTATCAACGTCCCTCATAGCACTTCAAGAGGTCCACGCACCTCCCGACCATACTGTAACTCAAATGGGGAGAATACAAGTGATAAAAACATTCTCTATACGAGAAGGTTGGTGGTATGTAGGAATCAAAGGTGATGGTGGTGTAAAAAAAAAACAAGGGAACAAGGTTTCTGATTGAAAATGAAAAGTGTTAGCACACACAGATAATATGACAACATGCTGCTAATGTAGGAATGAAAGGCTATATAGTGGTCTAAAAGGATGTTTACTGACTGGGAAGGAAAAAGGAAAACAGCACGTGCATGTCATATTTTAATAACTATGAGCTAATAAAGCACTAATACCTATATTAGCATTCGTAGTTATAGAAATGTAATATGCATGTGCTAATTTAATTTCCTTCCAGTCAGTAACCCTTGTTTCCTTGCCTTTTACACCACTATAGCCTTTCATTCCTATTTACCACCAACTTTCTGGTAGGGACAGTTTTTATCACTTTTATATAGAATACTGTGAGCCGGGCACAAACATTAGGTCCAGTTGGGATTTAGTGCAAAATAATGGTCATTACTGCAACATACTAATTATAGGTTGGAAGCTATTGCACGGATTAAGTTGAATGTTTGCACTGTGATTACAATCATTGTAACCAACACATTCAACTGCATGTTCTGTTATAGTTTGGATGTGAATGAAACCTATTCACATACCATCTGTGGTCTGTGCTCCAAGTCCTACAATGATCCAAGGATTCTACCATGTTTGCACTCCTTCTGTCAACAATGCCTCCTTCATGACATAGAGAATGATGATGATGGTGGTGATGATGATGGTGATAATGATAATGGTAGTGGTGGTGAAAGTGATTCACAACAAGTGTTCAAATGTCCCACCTGTGATCATAGCATGAGCATCCCAGTGGGAGGGGCCGGTGGTCTCCCTCAGAACCTCCATCTTGGGTTTGAAGTAGAGGTAGCTGGGTACATGTCCAAGATTGTGGGCAACAGTGAGGGGTGTTGTGATGAATGTACAGATGGACGCAGTGGTCCTGCAGAGGTGTTCTGTTGTACATGTTATCGGTTCATGTGTATCTTCTGCCATGAACACCACAAACGTAACCGAAAATGGTCCAAACACAATATAGTTGGACTGGACCAGGAGGGAGCCAAACAACTGCAGAGCACCATGAAGCCAAAGGAGTACTACTGCTCTCAGCCTAACCATGAGGACAATAAGCTGAACTATTATTGTGAGATGTGTACCCTGCTGGTGTGTAGAGACTGCACCACTCTTGACCACGAAGACCACGATGTGACTGAACTGTCCACTCTTGCGGAGTTTCATCGAGGTGAAATGAGAGGAACACTCCAACATGTGCAAGACACACTGGCTGATGCCTTTGATGCTAATCAGAAGAAGATAGAACAAGTGGAGGTCTCCAGACATGAAGGTGAAGTGGCCATCAAACAGGCTTTTGAACAGCTACATGAAGCACTTGAGGAGAGGAAGAAGACACTGTTGTCAGAGCTGAGGAACATAGCACTCACCCAGACAACAGCCCTGACCCTCCAGAAGGAGCAGCTTGAGAAGATCCAGCAGGACATCGGCCCCTACATTCAGGCAACGCCTCACATCCTCCAGACCCACACTGACCATGAGGTGGTAGCTATGGGCAGAATTATACCCACTGGACTGAAGGCAAAGAATTAAAAAGTAGATGCCATGTTTCCACATATGAATTCAAGAATATCTGTTGATTTCCAACTGGATGGCCTTAAAAGAGAACTGTCTGAATTTGGCTACATTCTCCAGCTGTCTCCATCACCACCTTTAAGCACATGGACATCCACATCAATAGCCAAGGTGGGGACCAGGTTTGTTGTTAAGGTTGAGAGCAAGACCTCAAAGGGGGTGGAGTACCCACATGGAGGTGTAAAGGTTCAGGCTGAGATGAGGTCCAAGGACCATAATGGGGCAGTTGTGTATGGAGAGGTGGAGGACCACAGTGATAGTACCTACACCATCACCCTCATCCCTCAGACTGCTGGTCCTCATCAGCTCATCATCACAATGGATGGTCAGCATGTACAGAACAGTCCTCACGACCTTGAGGTGATGTCAAAACGTGACTACTGTACCTTACATCAGGTCCGACCATTGATATATTGTAAAAGTCATCCACGGTGTGTTGCCATCCATGGAAATGGAAACATCTATGTAGGGTGTAAGGATGGATGCATCTATGTGTTTGATCAAGAGGGGAAAGTGGTGAACACCATTCATGATGTGATGAACACCAGTGGTGGTATGGTGAAAGCCAATGGTCATAGTTCCGTACAGCCTATTACTGTAAGAAGTCAACCAGATGGTATATACATCAAGGATGATGTTATGTATATTGCTGACCATGACAGTAATTTAATACGGAAGGTTTCATTACATGGAGCCTCCATTAGTGATTTTAATGCAACTGGTCCTGCTGCTGTTATTCGTATTGATAAATACAACAGAATGGTTGTTTCTAGCAGTAATAATAAGCTGCTGATATAGAATCATAATGGGCATGTTCTTACCGAAACTGCCTATCGGAAGTTTCGTTAGAAACTTCCATATAGGATTTGACCCCGACTATGAATGTCATTAAAAAACCGCGACCCGTCTGTAACAACACTCCCGACGATCGGATCGTGTAGCTTGTTTTAGCAATCGATCTAGAAGTCAAAAATGAGTAGTTTCGTTTTTGTTTCATGTCGCTGAACCGCGGGGTTGTTGAGAACAAGAGTGTACTGCCCGTCCTCGTACCCAGTCTCGGAACAAGGGGCGGGTCGTCTTCTCATTCTTATTCTTCTTCTTCTCCTTCTTGGCAACGCATAACTTAGGACAGGAACATTTCTAAGCGATGAAAATTTCACCAATAGCTTCAGAATCGGCTGGAGGACTCGCTTTTATATAATATATGAAAAAAAAATAAAGAAAACAAGTAAATAAAAACATTCTCTACGAGAAAGTTGGTGGGATATAGGATTTGATTATGACATTGGTGGTGTAAAAAGCAAGGAAACAAGGTCTTATCAGAAGGGAAAATGTCATAGTCCTATATTTAGCACACAAACAACACATGCCCTAGAAATGTGCTAAATATAGGACTATGACATTTTCCCTTCTGATAAGACCTTGTTTCCTTGCTTTTTACACCACCAATGTCATAATCAAATCCTATATCCCACCAACTTTCTCGTAGAGAATGTTTTTATTTACTTGTGATAATAATGTTTCCAAATGTCATCCCCATGGTCTTGCCTTAGACCCTCAGGGAAACATTCATGTTGCAGCTCAAAAAGCTATCAAAGTCTTCAACCAAGATGGTGTCTACATCAGAATGTATGGAGATGATCTAAAAGGTCCTCTGGGAATAATCATTGATGGTGGTGGTTATTGCATTGTCAGTGAGAGTGAGGGTAGTTGTCTCTCCATCTTTAATCCTCAAGGGGAAAAGATTCACACTGTTGCCTTGGGAAATTTCATCAAACCCTATGGACTTGCACTGGATCCGAAAGATGGTAGCGTGTATGTTGCTGGCTATTCAGATGAAGTTGTACTTCATTATAGTTTTTAGGCACTGTACTCAAAGTGTGTTATAGTTGTTTGATGTTTCATATTCATATGTTAGTGGATATAAAATTAAAGCCATTGGTAATGTATTGCATGTGCATGGATCAGATGATAGTGTTATTAATGGATTGTACCATCATTGCTCGAAGTCAGGAATGTTCACTACACAATCTATTATTGTGGTACTGGACTGTTTGAGTACACCACCCACATGTACATACTTAGGTGTTCTACAATTAGTCTATTTTGCTTTTTCTATAGCCAACTTTACCATACAACTGGCAACGTACAGGTTTGTGAGGAGTTTGTTCATTTAGTGAAAGAGAACACACTCAATATGTTTTTTTTTAATGAAAGGTTCATTAGTCTTGACCACAGGGCCGAGACTATCTTTCATCTGCATGTACCCACTGCAGAAAGGTAGTTTTGAGCTTGACCATACAATGCTAAGTTGTAGCATGGTCTGGTAATAGGTTGAGCATTTCAATTCTGATGTGAGGATTTTAATTTACGCAACATCTTAGGTAACAAACAGGCCCCAGGCCGGGAAATAACTGCCAAACTTCAAAGTATCGTATCTGATACATCTTTCAATTAAGGAGGGACAACAATGACATGTAAGCACATTTCAATTATGGGCAAATAGTGAAGAAATATGAGTGAACTATTGCTATATAATAGTTAACCTTGTTTCGTACCCAGACGATAATGACGTAAGCATATGTTCTTTAAGGATATTACACAACATGAAGACCTGTGTTTATAATCCTGCTTATCAGATAAGAGCGCTAATCAGACCCACACCTCCTGAGGTTGAGAGAACGAGGGGTGCAAAGGAGTTCTCCCACCCTCTCTTCATACGCGCCAGTTTCTTCTACTGTCTTGCGGGGCTTTATTGCGATAAGAGGGGTATGTGGATTAAATACTCGTATATGAAAGACAGCGCGTTGTCACTCGCAATATCATTTTCTGTGTGTGCTGTTTTGTAAGAAAAATGTTCGTCATTTGCTGGCTGTAGTAGTGGTGGCTTGGTCCCGACATCTGGGCAAGTTTGTGCTGTTAAGTTTCGTATTTCGTTTGTAGACAGCTCATAGCACGTTCATCTGTGAAAGCGGTGACACCGAAGACAAAGCGCATCTCTGAAGGAGGGCTGTGAGCCAGCATGATGCACCTTTTTCACTGATGAAGGGCAGAGCTTTATGTAGTTGGGCGTATATATAGCCCGATCTTAGCATTCTACGTACATGGGTAGAAGAAACATATTCTGACGATTTTGTGAATTCCTGTTTTATTTCAGTGGCACGGTACCAAATGGCGATGCTAACCACGTAGGTACTGATTTTGAGCTATACGCATCTGAGTTTTACCGCACTGCAAAACCTATTCGGCCAAAGAATGTGTGTTATTGAGCTAGCTGTTTGCTTCACTGATTTCAAGAACGTTCGTCTATCAGATACATAGAAATTAAATAAAATGCTTTTAGGATCACTACATGTAAACATTTAATAAGAAAGGAAGTTCTATATTTGTGCCACCTTTTTGTCGCAATATCAAAATGAGTCAAAACGTTAGTTTATGATTCAGTTGGCTGTTAAGAAAAATTCACGATAACATTAAAATTCATGCCAAAAAATATTAGCGACAATTATTCACTGTAGTTGTCAATCACGACAAGCTACGTCAACAAAGCTACGTCAACAAGCTACGTCAACAAACATAAAAATCGTTCTTATATCGGCATAGTTCATATATTTAAGTAAGCTAACCGCGAGATTTCTCCAAATTAACATTGCTGCCAAATAATCAATTCACTACGTCATCCATATTGATCAAGAAGACAGGCCTAGCCAGTGATATAGGGGTGCTGTGTCGATTCATTGTGTGTGTGTGTCGCATCGATCGCTAGCTAGATAGCGCTCGAGCTTCTTGTTAGGTGACGTCATTGCCTTTCGCATCTATCAGGACCTACGTTAGTAGGTCCTATGTAGGATTTGAAGTGTGATGAATACGATTAGCGAAACACCATATTCCACTATTGCCGCTGCACCGTAGAATCAGTTGGCCTTTAGCGGGCGTATTTGGATACAGCCAACAATTACCTACAATGTAATAAAACTGCCGACGCTTAGAAAGCTCAGACAACAGAGATAACGCTCTCTCGTTCCCACACTCGAACCTGAAAAAAAGTTTCTCCATCTTCTTCCGGATCTGATAAGATAAGATTTGCTCGGATAAGAGGTTTATTGCATTGCATCTTTGTCACGATTGAAGTATAATGTTAGCCGTTATGCGGAAGCACTAGAACCAACAAGTTAGAAACTTATTGTCGAGTTGGATTTGTTTTATTATGTTAGTAACGAGAGTTATGCTTGACACAAATTTCAATCTCTAGCAAACTTAGTTTTGTTAGTATAGCCCACAACAGATTTTATCGGCCTTTGGAAGACATAAAAGTGGGCGGGAACGTGTGGTTGAACACGTTCTATATTTCATATAGTGCGCTACAGTTATACTATTCAATTGTTGTCACGGTTGTACCAAAAGCTTGACGTGTCTGGTTTGTTTTCTTCAAAATGCCGTCACGTCGATCGCGAAGAGAAAAGAATCGTGCAAAGAAGATCGCAAAGTTAAATGACGACTGTTGTGTTGGCGAGTCGCAAGATATTGAGGAGCGTGACAGTTTTCAAGAAGCGCATGAAAAAAAGAAGACTTGCGACAGGAAGCGCTACAAAGCCGATCCTGAGAGTAAGAAGGATAGCATGAAGGCCCAATACTGGCTTGATCCGGAAAGTAAGAAGGAGAGCGCGAAGGCCCAATACTGGCTTGATCCAGAAAGTAAGAAGGAGAGCGCGAAGGCCCAATACTGGCTTGATCCGGAAAGTAAGAAGGAGAGCGCGAAGGCCCAATACTGGCTTGATCCGGAAAGTAAGGAGACCGCGAAGGCCCAATACTGGCTTGATCCGGAAAGTAAGAAGGAGAGCGCGAAGGCCCAATACTGGCTTGATCCGGAAAGTAAGAAGGAGAGCGCGAAGGCCCAATACTGGCTTGATCCGGAAAGTAAGAAGGATAGCATGAAGGCCTACTATGATCAAAATAGAGAACTGATTTTAGCCTCCAAACAAGATCAATATCAGGCAAATCCAAAGGCCAAGAGAGATATCTCAAGGATAAACAGCCGCAGGAAAAGAAATCCTATGAGGTAGGAGTGTTTGCAATGTTTGGGTGCAATGTGTCCTACACGCAAGGGACCGATATATTATATCGTATGCGTGTGTTCTTGCGAGTCGTCTGTGAGTTACATGTAGATAGGAAAACGAATAACGCCCACAATACATATGGGGCAGTGCAAGAGAAAATTGGGCTTTTGCTTTTCAAATTTAACAGTTTTTGGATACAGGATAGCGCTCTTTTAATGGTTTCCTCCATTAAGGAGGAAAATAGCTCTTGAACAGCACCCTGGCAATGGGAATAGGGGGAGCGGCTCAACCGAGTAAAATTACCCAGGGCAATGGAGGGCCCGTGGTCTCCTACCGATTGTAGTTTTTTCACCTTCTTGGGTGTTTGGCCTGGAGTAGGGGAGAGGCTTCTTGCCAGTTCCCTCTCTACTTCTCTCGCTAGAACCATTTCATCTATGGATATAGAGATGGAATAATCAGTTATCTGATGGGATTTTGTAGTTGTCTTACCGATTTTTCTCTTTATTTTATTTTATAGTGCATGCGCTACAGTTACTATTCAATTGTTGTCACGGTTGTACCAAAAGCTTGACGTGTCTGGTTTGTTTTCTTCAAAATGCCGTCACGTCGATCGCGAAGAGAAAAGAATCGTGCAAAGAAGATCGCAAAGTTAAATGATGACTGTTGTGTTGGCGAGTCGCAAGATATTGAGAAGCGTGACAGTTTTCAAGAAGCGCATGAAAAAAAGAAGACTTGCGACAGGAAGCGCTACAAAGCCGATCCTGAGAGTAAGAAGGATAGCATGAAGGCCCAATACTGGCTTGATCCGGAAAGTAAGAATGAGAGCATGAAGGCCCAATACTGGCTTGATCCGGAAAGTAAGAAGGATAGCGCGAAGGCCCAATACTGCCTTGATCCGGAAAGTAAGAAGGAGACCGCTAAGGCCCAATACTGCAGAAAAAGAAATTCTATGAGGTAGGAGTGTTTGCAATGTTTGGATGCAATATGTCCTACACGCATGGGACCGATGTATTGTATCGTGTGCGTGTGTTCGTCTGCGAGATAGGAAAACGAATAACGCCAGATCAATTTGCATTGGAGTATATGCTTGCCAGCTTTGATACTCTCTGAGGGGATTTTTATACCACATTCACACTACATGTCTGTGAATGTTGACTATTATATTTTTGCAAGGATAAAACCACATGCCTGTCAATGGATACCATATACAGTATGGTGGCCCAGCATGCGTCTTTTAAACCTTGCCATACAGGATGTAGCATCTATGGCTGCTAAAACATGTTCCCTACGTTCTCTGTGTAAACAATATTTTATCTTACAGCTGTACAGTCTATAAAACCACATGCCTGCCTCCTTCCTGTATGGATACCATATTTGGTGGCCCAGTATGTGCCATAGCTTCTATGGCTGCTAAAACATGCAGGACCATGATTTTCAGCTGGAACCTATTACATGCACCTCTCTTAAGAGCTATCTATCTGCCTCGACTAACTAACTTCCTGCATGATTCCATGTGTGGTGTCCCAGCATGTGGTCTTAAACTTTGACACATATACTGTGGCTGCAAACCTGAACATGGAGCAATCCTTCCCTGGGTTCTGCAGTACATCATCTGGAACCAATAACAGCTCTTTTAAGAGCTGTCACTCTGACTAAGAGATTTATGCTTTGCAGGATTATCAAATGGCAAATGGGGTTGCAGCTGTGACCTTGACTGCATGTAAATTAATGGATCTGTCTCTATAGGCCCTAACCCCGGAATATGAGTTCACACAATTATTTGTTGTACTTAACTCACAATCCAATCCTTATATCAGTTGATGTACGTTAACTGCTCTTAAAAATAGGCTTGCCTCCCTCCCATGTATGTGTTCATATGTCAAGGAGTCTATAGCTGCATGGCATGTGAACATGTTTCTCTGTGTCAACATTTATCTTGCAACTTTGCATTCATAAAACCACAAGCCCTGCCCCTTCCTCCATATATGGTGGCACAGTGTGTGGTCTAAAACCTTGCTTCTATATGGCTGCTAAAACATGCACATGGACCACCAATCATCCTCCATGATGTTCTCCTGTTTTCAGCTGGAACAGCGGCGGATACAGGTTTTGGGGGGGGGGGGGGGCACGGATGGTGGGTGTGGCTGGGGGTGGGGTCGGCTTCTGGCCCGATATGAAAAGCGGGGGGGGGGGGGGGGGGGGTGCTGTCGGTTTATGGCCCGATACGAGGAGCGGGGGGGGGGGGGGGGGGGGGGTGCTGTCGGATTCTGGCCCAAAACGAAGAGCGGGGGGGGGGGTGCTGTCGGTTTCTGGCCCGATACGAAGGGCGGGGGGGGGGGGGGGGGGGGGAGTATGGTCGCGTATCGGGGGGCCCGGGATATAGTACAGTAGTAGAGTTCATGCGTGCGGATATCAATAGACAGCGCAATCGTGCAGCTATATTATAAAATGCGGCCCGAAAAGTTATGAATTTATAAATGAAGGGGGGGGGGGGGGGGGGGCACGTGCCCCGAGTGCCCCCCCCCTGGATCCGCCGCTGTGGAACCAGTTACCTATTACATGCAGCTCTTTTCTAACAGTTTCAATTTGGATAAGCGATTTATGCTTTGCAGGACTAACTAACTTCCTGCATGATTCCATGTATGGTGTCCCAGCATGTGGACTTAAAATCTCTATGGCTGCAAACCTGAACATCCCTGTGTTCTCAAGTACATCATTGTAATTTATATACTTTTACCCATGCATAAGTTAAAGTGGCAGCAACCCTAGGCCTCTCTCTACACATGATTGTGTGCAGTTTCACATATATCAGCAAATACTAGCCATTTGAAATGCAGGCCGTCTTAATTCAGCCCCACCCCCACCACCGCATATATAGTTGGTTTGTTCAACACATTTATTATGGGAGGCCGTTCCAATTATTTAATCCTTCCCTCGTATTAGATCAGTTTTGGTTTATATAAAGCAACTTTCTCACTCACTCTTTACCTTAAGATATGGAAGAGGTATGCATGTGTACATAGGATTTGCATGCATGGCATTATATCTATATAATATATATTATTACCCTTGTAGGTCACAGCAGAAGAAGCTGAGAATCTGTTTGCTGTTGACTCGGGTGAGGAGGGCCCTCCCTACTCTCCAATACCGGTCTTGGTCCCTGCTCCGGTCCTGCTTGCCTCAGCTCTGGCCCCAGCTCCGCTGCTCCCACCTGTGCCACTGCTGGCCCCTGCTCTGCTTGCCCCAGATCCGCCGCTGGCCCCAGCTCCGCTGCTCCCACCTGCGCCACTGCTGGCCCCTGCTCTGCTGGCCCCAGCTCCGCCACTGCTCCACTGGCCTCAGCTCCACCTGCGCCACTGCTGGCCCACGCTCTGCTGGCCCCAGCTCCGCCACTGCTCCACTGGCCTCAGCTCCACCTGCGCCACTGCTGGCCCACGCTCTGCTTGCCCCAGCTCCACCGCTGGCCCCAGCTCCGCTGCTCCCACCTGCGCCACCGCTGGCCCCTGCCCCATGGGGAATATGGCCCCATCCGTACTGGAATGGGGGCTTCTCGGAGCTCGGCCGTATAGAAAAGGCTTTATTATAAATTTATAATTACAACTAATGTTTTTTGAATTCTATATAGCAGGGCTACCGATTGCGCCGTATCGATCTTCCGACCAAGTTAAGACAGTTTAGTTAAGAGCATGCATGTGATTGCGCAGGGATGAATACTTCCTCGCCATGCGAAGTAATCTTGCATTACACGGCACGATTATTCAATACATGTATCTCTGATATAATACATGTTTATTATTACCACAGGCGGATCCCGGCTTACATGTACAGCGCCTAGCATAAAAATGTGTGAAACAAGATATAAAAATTTAATTAAAATAAAATTGGTGATGTAGGATTTGTAGACAGCAATTGAGTAAAAAGTAAGGAAACAAGGAATTACGGATATTAGGCATTCATTTAATTATAAATATTACAGACCTACATTATTTAGCAAATCTACCTCCTTGAAATTCTGTGCTAAATGTAGGTCTGTAATATTTATAATTAAATGAATGCCTAATATCCGTAATTCCTTGTTTCCTTACTTTTTACTCAATTGCTGTCTACAAATCCTACATCACCAATTTTATTTTAATTAAATTTTTATATCTTGTTGTTCTTACAAGAGCGGTCTATTGTTCACGCAAAGCGCGTATGGCTCTATTGTTCACGAGTGTACTGCTGGAGGATTGCTCCCTTACAAAACATATCTCGCGGTAGATGAATATTATGGTTTAACTTTCCGGCCGCATTGGTTTTGAAAAAGTTAAGAACACGACCCTGCATGCGTCTGTAACGCAGTGTGCCTATATAACGACTCCTTATAATAATAAGTAGGGAAATGGAGTCACTGGAATCGATCGCGAATACATGCGGGTGAGTTACCTAGTAATTATGTGACGTTTCAAGCTGAAGCTGGGCTGGGTACAGTGACTGCAGACCCGTAGATATAAAAATTGTCGTTATTGATTCGTTACTTTAATGAGGTGCGTGAACTACCACTGCGAGAAAGCCCAGGTGCTAGTGGTAGCTAGGTAGTGACCTTGGTCCTTATTGTACAGCATGCAGCTCTCTTTGAAGGACACGTTACAATGGCTGCGGGAAAGGGCTTACCCGCAGCCCTTGAACATTGTGCACGTGCAGGGCTAGTTGGGCGTGGCCTGCATGACCTTGGCGTCCTATTTTGCATCCATAATTCATGCATTTCCATGGCAGCAGACCTAGCACATATTTTTTTCAAGTTTTCATTTTTTTTTTAAGGAGTACAAAATAATAAATAAAACATGAAGTACATACATTAGATACACACAACAAACTCTAGATAGAATGGTCTTGGAGTTGGCTCTGATCTGAAGGGTTAAGTTCAATCTAAGATGGCGGAACTGTTCCTTGGTCTGGGGACCTTTGTCGAATGAATAAATTATATTCAGAGCCTTGTATCGGTATAGGCGGCGCTTTCGCATGACTCCACCCTTTATGTCCTCTACAACTTCTTTCTTACGCACTGGACATTAGTCTGTCCATCATGGCCTGAATTTGTGCATTTTGATCGCTCGCGTCAACTTTTAATCATAGATTGATTATTAACTATTTTACACGTTTCGCCTCGTACGCAGACCACACCAGTGGCAATTTTTGTTGTAAGTTATGCTACGTTTCGTTACAATGTCTATAGATAATGTAAAACGGTTCTAACCTTTGCAAATACACCACAGGGCCGTAGCATCAAAAAACAAACCGGTCCGGCCACTGTGAAAATAGGAAATGCAGAGGAAGCCCCGGGGAGGGGGGCACCCCTCCCGCCCAGCTAGGGGGTATGGGGGAGCGCTGGAAGCTCCCCCATCGGGGTCTGGGGCTCCGCCCCAGGAGCCAACGCTTTTTGACACGAAAAACTACGCGTGCGTCACATGTAAACACTATTGCCGTTAGTTTACTAATATCTCATCACAAGTGATCATTCATTAATATACTATGGGACATAGTACGTCATTCATGCATGCACATCATCAAAACTTTCCAAAAACTTCAAATCTATGTTCTCGCGAGCTGACGAAGTCATTCAAGCAAGAGACAATGGATATACCATCTGTCCTATCCTTGTGGGCATGAAGAACACACAAGTTGTTTACACGCATTTGTGACATGCTTGTACGAAGGTAAGTTTTCACCCTGCACGCACTGCGCTCACTTATCGCATTGGTCGCTGGTATCACTAGGATAAGCTTGAGCAAGATGCAGACTTCAGAGATGCCTATGCGTGTGGCTGGTGAAAGGCCAGTGATATGAGCTCTGATTGTGCTAAGAGTCGGTTTTTCAGGCAAGGAGAACATCGTTGGCAGCAATTCAAGCCGTGTTTCAAGACTTGATGCTACAAAGTCATTATGGTAGTGCTTCAAAACAAAATCATGCTCTGAGCGGTACTCTTCTCTTCTTGCTGCCTTCAACAAAAGACGCTCCAACTGTTTTAGGACTCCATAACCTGGTTGGTTGAATCTCTCTCTAATTGCACTGATAATAAAATCCAGACATTCATAATACTCTTGGCAATAGTGGTCTTTGGCTGTGCTATGTTGGTAGCCCTGACTAGATCCAATTTCTAAACGGCTAGGAGCTCTTCTTTTTCTAGGCAGTGAGGCCTCCTCTACATCATACTTCCTTTGAAAAGACAGCACCCTTTCCCAAAATAGGTCAAATGATTCTGATGATCTTATGCTGCTGAGAGTTGCACAAGTAAGCTCTGCACATTGCTGACCTTCAGATGCTGTTAAGGTTGGATCTTGTAGAGTTTTGCTTAGTTTATCAGTGTGTTTTAGTATACGTTCACCAAGCAGCAAACCAAAAAGGAAATTAAAGTTCTCATTGTTGCTTCCACTCCTATAACTCGAGCTTTTATCTCTGAGTCAATGATATCATCCTTGATCTCTTCCCATAAGACCTGGAATACCTCATAATTGTCAAGTATGCTCTGCAATGATGCTGCATGGACAGTCCACCTAGTTGGACACAAGGTACGAAAGCCTGATGTAGATGGTGCCAGCTCATCCTTCAGCCGATTGAAAATTGCATCGCGCTTCGGAGAGTACTTTATAAGCTTTGATATCTCAAAAGGTGCATCGAGGGTGTCTCGGAGGATTTTATCAAATCACTGGCTGCGAGGTTTAATGCGTGTCCATAACAGTGAGTATATGTAGCCCTGGACTCCACTGATAATATCTGTGCTGCCACTCCACTTCTGTGTCCAGCCATATTAGCAGCCCCATCGTAGCATTGACCTCTACAATTTGCAATAGACGAATTCATTCGTATCATCGTGTCTTTGAGGATGTGAGCAATTCGATCACTCTCAATAGACTCTACCACATAAAGTCCAATGAACTCTTCACTGCAATTGAAATTATCATCTACGCTTCGGAAACAAATGGCAACTTGCGTTTGATTGGCAGCGTCTGTCACTTCGTCTGCCATTAAGGTAAAGAACCTGGCATTTTGGATTGAAGAAGCAATATCCCTTACCACATTTAACGCCATGATAGTAATGATTTCGTTCTGGATTTCAGGACTGGTGTACTTGTGCGTTTTTTGCTCCAACCACTTAAGCAATTCAGGTTGGTGAATGGCTCTAAGCTTGATAAGTTGCATGAAATTGCACTCCTTTTCGTCATCATCCCCACGCAAAGCTATACCTTGCTTGGCCAAAAATCGTAAATTTTCGGCTATAGTTACAAGACACTGCCGATTTGCTGCTTTCTTATCTACATGAGCCAGTGACAGTAGCTCTCCTACATCCCGTGTTGTTTCAGGTAGAGTAACTACCATCTCAACAGCTTTCTTATGGGTGTCCGATTTCTCATGGCTCGGGAAAGCTACTGTTGCATCCTTCCAATTACTAAATCCAGCATAAATGAAAGCTGAATCCTTGATGTTACCTGAGGTTGTGCTTAACTTTCCTGTGGTCACAGCTTTAACACAAATAAAACTAAACGCTCGATCGTGGCAGCTGTCATAGTGCAGCCAGCCCCACTGTGAAAACCATTTTGGTTTGAAAGCCCGTTTTACTATGGTCTTTTTTCCGAACTCACGCATCGGAATGGAAACTGCAGTGGTTGATTAGCTGTTTCTTCGATTGTAGGTGGCTGCACATTCATCGTCCCTCAAGTTACAAATTAAACCGGGTGAATAACCACTTTATAAATTACAATAATCGTTAATATTTTCAAATGTTCTGGCTAAAACCGGTCCGGCCAAGGCCAGACCGGCCGGACTGGATGCTACGGCCCTGTCACCAGCAATCGTCAATAACCTCCAAGGGCGTTACATGCACAAAGGGGGCGGACTGACGTGGGAAACTGAATTATCTATTGCACGCGCAACCTTTATGGTTCACAATATAACGCGATGAATGAAAAAAAGTTCTGCACTGGACTCGGCTATCAATTTTTAATAACGTACATGTATTGGGTGTTTTGGTGTGGTTTATCGCTGCGACGTCGCATCGCGTCACAGGAATTTAATAGAAATTTTTTGTATTCCTGCACCCGGGTTTTTCCGTCTTATTGTGAACCAGGCTTAAGGCTACGTCACTTCACGTACGTATTAGAGCTACTGTCTGACTGAATTTGTACAGAACACACCAAGATCCATTGGGAGATGTATTTTTTTGCAGTAAAGTCTAGTATGATATTTGTGACCTATCGCTCGTAAACCTAAATTTATATGGTGCGATTTATGTAAGGCTAGCTTCATTCTTCATTAGTGAAATTATACTGTGAGCTATTCTTCACATGTGGTTGATGGTTAATGTAGATAACAGCAGGTTCATGTATATGAAGTCATCTAAGTTAATATCACTTGGGAGTAAAAATGGTATATGCATGCCCTTGAGTGTACCAAAGGCATTGTGCATCACTAATTATATATGTGCTTTACTATACAGGCACTTCCTTGCTTAGACTTCAGCTAAGGCAACAATGTTGCCATTTTCCATTTCAGAGCACACAGTAGAATAGTTCTTGCATGGGCTTTTGCATACACTGCAAGCTCTACTAGCATAGGTATAGCTACACAAGAAGCAGAGTCTTTGTCATACAATGGATGCAGGCTCAATGGGGCAATGTTGTGTGGAAATTTTTCATGTGAATCCTGTTGCTGAGCGTGCAGAGTACGTTTACTTGTAAGTAAAGCTTCATCAACAGATTCAGTGAAGTCTGAGTGGCTCACTTTCGTATATCCTGGGTGAAACCATTTGAACAGAAGGTACGCATCAGTCTCAAGAACAGTTGAAATAACACGGCATGATATGCCCAGGACTGAGTTTGCCATGCTGTCTCCAAAGCTAAGCCTCCTTGGCGCAAATGTTTGTTAATATCAATGATGGATGCTGCATCAAAATATGATTCAACCACTTTCTTACGTTTCAATGTTTTGTTAAAAACTTCTGTTTGTCCTATCTCGTAACCGTCTTCATTTAGCATTTCTCCCAGCAATGTTTATTGGAGGGTTTCCCAGGCAAGGTTGTAGAGTAAGTTGAAATAAAGTACTTTTGTACCTTATCTCCCCATGCATGGGCCATAATATTATGACCTTCAACATTAGCCCCTAGTGTTACATCATCTCCAAGTTCTTATAGTCCTCCCAGATCCATGCCAAGGTTTTTGTGAGTCGAAGAAGTTGGGCAGTTCCTGCTAACTTGTACTCACCAACGAATTCTTTGTTGGCCATGATAGATGCACCTTCCTAAATTTCCAATTGCAGGATGATCTTGGTATCAGCATCTGCACAATTCTTCAGTTCACAGTGGGCTTTCTCGCAATGCAAGTTACATGTGGCATCCCATCAGAACAATAATCTCTATCCTTACCTTGCCATGAAGATACAGATTCATCAACACAGACCTGCCATCTAGGAAATATTTTCTGTATTCTTCGGTCATTAACGCTTTAACCGCCATCACTTTCTTGACGATGCGGTTCTTCAGCCGCCAAATTTGGGGAACTATGTGCTATAGAAATGGCTGTAGGAATGGATGCTTCAGCATTGCATTCTAATGCTGCGTGCGTACAACGCCTTCGAAGTAGCGACTAAGTCACGATCCAACAATCTATTTTTAATGTTCCTTCCGGAATATGCACTGCGCTAGGTCCCTTTTCGCTGCCACAACCCCATATACAAATAGGAATGCCACAACAACTCTAGCTGTGGTGCTAGATGAAAAGGCAGGGACGTTATTTCTGTTCTCTCCATGAGTTCTATGCTTGTTAAGTCCAGCAGGCCTGCATGGCTAGTTTAATAGCCAAGCATTCCTTTTCACGTTTCTCCCGTCGTTGCAGATTTTGCTGTAATACGTGATCTTGCAGCCTTGCTCTTCCGACTCAACACAGCTTTGACGCCATGATCAGAAAGCCTTCAAACAGTGAATGGAACTCTTCCATTGTCCTGGTGGGAAAGAAGGATGTGTCATTGCCTCTCTGTGTGAGCTATTGGAGGCTGAATACATTGTCCCATGAATGCCTGTCCAATGCACCGAATTGATGAGATGCTAGACCGATTGTGCTGCATGATCCTCAACAAATAATCTTAGCCGGGGATTCTGGCAAATATTGTTATCAAAGAAACTGTGCCACAAGAGCTTCCTGATGTCCAAAAGGCATCACATTTAAGTGATACGGTCAGAGTGAAAGCATTCCTGTGGTGCAGTTTCTTCGCTAACAGTATTTGCCAGAACTCCCGCCTAAGATTATTTGTTGCGGATTGTGCAGCACAATCGGTCTAGCATATCATCAATTCTCTTCTAGATTGAAAACAACACTCCTTTCCTCTCATACCCTCATAGCACATCAAGAGGTCCACACACCTCCTGACCATACAGTAACTCAGATGGGGAGGATACAAGTGATAAAAACATTCTCTATATACAAGAAGGTTGGTGGTATATAGGAATCAAAGGTGATGGTGGTGTAAAAAGCAAGGGAACAAGGCCTCTAATTGAAATAGAAAATGAAATTAGCACGCATAGTTAAATATGCTAATATAGGAATGAAAGGCTGTAGTGATGTAAAAAGCAAGGAAACAAGGTTTACTGACTGGGAAGGAAAAATGAAAACAGCACGTGCATGTCATATTTTTAATAACTATGAGCTAATGTAGGTCAATTTCATTTTTCCTTCCCTGTAGCCTTTCATTCTATATACCACCTACTTTCCCTGGGACAGTTTTTATCACTTGTATAATTGGAATGCTGTGAGCCGGGCACATACAATAGGTCCAGTTGGGATTTAGCACAGAAATAATGGTCATTACTGCGACATACTAATTATAGGTTTGGAGCAATCGCACAGATTGATTTGAATGATTGTACTGTGATTACAATCATTGTAACCAACACATTCAACTGCATGTTCTGTTATAGTTTGGATGTGAAAGAAAGCATTTCACATACCATCTGTGGTCTGTGCTCCAAGTCCTACAACGATCCAAGGATTCTACCATGTTTGCACTCCTTCTGTCAACAATGTCTCCATCATGAGATAGAGAAAAGTGATTCCCAACAAGTGTTCAAATGTCCCACCTGTGATCATAGCATGAGCATCCCAGTGGGAGGAGCCAGTGGTCTCCCTCAGAACCTCCATCTTGGGTTTGAAGTAGAGGTAGCTGGGTACAAGTCCAAGATTGTGGGCAACAGTGAGGTGTGTTGTGATGAATGTATAGATGGACGCAGTGGTCCTGCAGAGGTGTTCTGTTGTACATGTTATCGGTTCATGTGTATCTTCTGCCATGAGCACCACAAACGTAACCGAAAATGGTCCAAACACAGTATAGTTGGACTGGACCAGGAGGGAGCCAAACAACTGCAGAGCACCATGAAGCCAAAGGAGTACTACTGCTCTCAGCCTAACCATGAGGACAATAAGCTGAACTATTATTGTGAGACCTGTACCCTGCTGGTGTGTAGAGACTGCACCACTGTTGCCCACAAGGACCATGGTGTGACTGAACTGTCCACTGTTGCAGAGTTTCATCGAGGTGAAATGAGAGGGACACTCCAACATGTACAAGACACACTGGCTGATGCCTTTGGTGCTAATCAGAAGAAGATGGAACAAGCGGAGGTTTCTAAACATGACGGTGAACTGGCCATCAAACAGGCTTTTGAACAGCTACATGAAGCACTTGAAGAGAGGAAGAAGGCACTGTTGTCAGAGCTGGGGACCATAGCACTCACCCAGACAACAGCCCTTACCCTCCAGAAGGAGCAGCTTGAGAAGATCCAACAGGACATCAGTCACTACTCTGAGGTCATCTCACACATCCTCCAGACCCACACCGACCGAGAGGTGGTAGCTATGGGAGGGGTTATACCCACTGAACTGAAGGCCAAGTATAAAAAAGTAGAAACAATGTTTCCACACAAGAATGCAGGAATATCTGTTGATTTCCAACTGGATGGTCTTAAAAGAGAACTGTCCAAATTTGGCTACATTCTTGAGTTGTCTCCATCACCACCTTCAAGCACATGGACATCCACATCAGTAGCCAAGGTGGGGACCAGGTTTGTTGTTAAGGTTGAGAGCAAGACCTCAAAGGGGGTGGGGTATCCACATGGTGGTGTAAAGGTTCAGGCTGAGATGAGGTCCAAGGACCATAATGGAGCAGTTGTGTATGGAGAGGTGGAGGACCACAGTGATGGTACCTACACCATCATCCTCACCCCTCAGACTGCTGGTCCTCATCAGCTCATCATCACAATGAATGGTCAACATGTGCAGAACAGTCCTCACGACCTTGAGGTGATGTCAAAACGTGACTACCATACCTTACATCAGGCCCAACCATTGATATATTGTAAAAGTAATCCACGGTGTGTTGCCATCCATGGAAATGGAAACATCTATGTAGGGTGTAAGGATGGATGCATCTATGTGTTTGATCAAGAGGGGAAAGTGGTGAACACCATTCATGATGTGATGAAAACCATGGTGAAAGCCAAGGGTCATCGTTCTATTACTGTAAAAAGTCAACCAGATGGTATATACATCAGGGATGATGTTATGTATATTGCTGACCATGATAGTAATTTAATACGGAAGGTTTCATTACAAGGAAGCTCCATTAGTGATTTTAATGTAACTGGTCCTGCTGCTGTTATTCGTATTGACAAATACAACAGAATGATTGTTTCTAGCAGTGATAATAAGCTGCTGATATTGAACCATAATGGGCATGTTCTTACCGAATCTGCCTATGATGATGCTTCAAAAGGCCCTAGTGTTTCCAAAGGTACTAAGGTTTCCAAATGTCATCCCCATGGTCTTGCCTTAGACCCTCAGGGAAACATTCATGTTGCAGCTCAAGAAGCTATCAAAGTCTTCAACCAAGATGGTGTCTACATCAGAATGTATGGAGATGATCTAAAAGGTCCTGTGGGAATAGTCATTGATGGTGAAGGTTATTGCATTGTCGGTGAGAGAGGGGGCAATTGTCTCTCCATCTTTGACCCTCAAGGGAAAAAGATTCACACTGTTGCCTTGGGAAATGTCATCAAACCCTATGGACTTGCACTGGATCCCGAAGATGGTAGCGTGTATGTTGCTGGCTATTCAGATGAAGTTGTATTTCATTATAGTTTTTAGGCACTGTACTCATAGTGTGTTAGAGTTGTTTGATGTGTGTTCTTATGTCATTGAATATAAATTTTTAAGAGTATTAAAGCCACTGGTAATGTATTGCCCCGAAGTCATTCTACCAGGAATGTTCACTATCCAATATCATTGTGGTACTGGACTGTTTGAGTACACCCACTCACATGTACATACTTATGTGTTCTACATCTAGCCTATTGCTGTTTTTTATAGTCAACTTTATCACACAACTGGCAACAGGTTTGTGAGGAGTTTGTTCATTCAGTGAAAGAGATCTTGCCCAATATGTTTAAAAATGAAAGGTCCACCTACTCCATCTGGTGTATAGTATGCAAGACTTTTGTCCCACTGCAGAAAGGTAGTGTTTTGAGCTTGACCTGACCATACTAAGTTGTAACGTGATCTGGTAATAGGTTGAGTATTACAATTCTGGTGTGTGATTTTATGCAACATCTTTTGGTAACAAACAGGGACATAGCTAATTACTTTAAAGTATCCAATACATATTTCAAATTTAACAACAATGAAGACATTTCAATTATGGGCAAATATATACATAACAGGTGTGGCACCAGTTTTATACAATGATCCCAATTTCCGTCATTTTTAAAAAAAATGGAATCCCAACCAAGACATACACCAACCAGGAGCTGTATGTAAGGTATGCATAGAAAATCAAATTTGAAAACTTGATTAATTGGCACAGTCCAACGATTGAAGCGGGTCTGGGCACAAGACTGCATGCCACACCCCTAACACCACTGGCTTGTACGGGTGCGCTAAATGGCGCTTCTACGGTGGAAAGTTTTAGCTGCCTCTGTAGTCGCTGGAGCGGCGACATATGGAAGTTGGAGTTACCTCACAGAATCGGTAACTACCCATTTTTGTTATGTTTAAAAGCGGAATTGTAATATGAGTAGTTCTGCTACTATAAACCGCCTGCCTTTTTTTTTGTAGCAGCGGCGTCATGTTTTCGAAGCAGCTGGCGTTCCACAGAAGGGAATTCGTGAAAAGCTGAAGCTACCAACGAGGTGTGTGTGTGTGTGTGTGTGTGTGTGTGTGTGTGTGTGTGTGTGTCTGTGTGTGTGTTTGTGTGTGTGTGTGTTTGTGTGTGTGTGTCTGTGTGCGTGTGTGCGTGCGTGTGTGTGTGTTTGCGTGTGTGTGTGTCTGTGTGCGTGCGTGCGTGTGTGTGTGTTTGCGTGTGTGTGTGTGTGTGTGTGTGTGTGTGTGTGTACATGCATGTATGTGCGCGCTCGCGCGTGTTTAGGTATGTGTTGCGTGCTATAATTATGTCTATAACTGACAGCCATGTTGGCTTTTGCGTCTTTAGGCAGAACGTGCAGCACATGTGCGCGAGAGACGAGGTTGTAGAATGATACTGGGGGAGTGCTAAGGAGGTGGAGACATGGAGTGTGTGTGTGTGTGTGTGTGTGTGTGTGTGTGTGTGTGTGTGCGTGTGCGTGCGTGTGTGTGTGTGCGTGTGTGTGTGTGTGTGCACTGTACAGCAGTATAGGGTGTGTATGTCCACCAGTGGGGAACACCGCCCTTCACTTCAAAGGTTGTGTGCCAAGGTAAACCTTGGTGCAGTGTTTGAAGTGAAGGGGCGATGCAACACCCCTCCCTGCTGGTGGACATACCTGGTGCTGCCCTATGCCGCTGCCTCCTCCTACTGCACTGATCATCGTGATACTTGTATGTGGTGTGTGCATTCACAACTTACACCATCGCCATCACCAGGGATGAACAGCTGGCATCTCTGCAGGGTGGCAAGGAGTATGACATACTGGTCATTGGAGGAGGAATTACAGGATGTGGGGTGGCCCTTGATGCCATCTCTAGAGGTAATGGAGGGACCACCAGGTATGGGGTAGCCCCTTGATGCCATCTCTAGAGGTAATGGAGGGACCACCAGGTGTGGGGTAGCCCCTTGATGCCATCTCTAGAGGTAATGGAGGGACCACCAGGTGTGGGGTAGCCCCTTGATGCCATCTCTAGAGGTAATGGAGGGACCACCAGGTATGGGGTAGCTCCCTGATGTCATCTCTAGAGGTAATGGAGGGACCACCAGGTGTGGGGTAGCCCCTTGATGCCATCTCTAGAGGTATTGGAGGGACCACCAGGTATGGGGTAGCTCCCTGATGCCACCTCTAGAGGTAATGGAGGGACCACCAGGTATGGGGTAGCTCCCTGATGCCATCTCTAGAGGTAATGGATGGACCACCAGGTATGGGGTAGCTCCCTGATGTCATCTCTAGAGGTAATGGAGGAGGGACCACCAGGTGTGGGGTGGCCCCTTGATGCCATCTCTAGAGGTAATGGAGGGACCCCCAGGCCATCCCTAGAGGTAATATTACATGTAATGTACCTGGTTGGTGAGAGGGAGGGGAAGACGAAGTTTGTAGGTGTATGGGGACATGGCTAGCGTACAGTGTTTGTAATACATATTAGCCTATGGTATGCACATAACTGGAGGCATATGTACATGTTGGTAGTTGCACTCATACTACCTGCAATTACAACGTACTACGTACTGATACATTGGAGATCATGTTCCATGCAAATTTGACATGACTCGCATGCAAGCATTTCTGTGTACATACATGTACATACATACATACATACATACATACATACATACATACATACATACATACATACATACATACATACATACATACATACATACATACATACATACATACATACATACATACATACATGCATACATGCATGCATACATACATACATACATGCATGCATACATACATACATACATACATACATACATACATACATACATACATACATTCATTCATTCATACTCACATGTACATCCCTCCCTCCACCCCCCCCCCCACCCCCCCCCCCCCCCCCCCTTACCACAGGGTTCAGCACCGCTTTGGTGGAGAAAGATGACTTCTCGTGTGGTACCAGCAGTCGTAGCACCAAGCTAATCCACGGTGGAGTGAGGTACCTCCAGAAGGCTGTCTTCAACCTGGACTACGAGCAGTTCAGGATGGTCAAGGAAGCACTCCACGAGCGAGGGAACCTTCTCACCATTGCCCCCCATCTCTCCCACCCCCTCCCCATCATGTTACCTGTGTACAAGTGAGTAGTACCCTCTGTCCACCATGTTACCTGTGTACAAGTGAGTAGTACCCTCTGTCCATCATGTTACCTGTGTACAAGTGAGTAGTACCCCCTGTCCATATTGTTACCTGTGTACAAGTGAGTAGTACCCTCTGTCCATCATGTTGCCTGTGTACAAGTGAGTAGTACCCTCTGTCCATCATGTTACCTGTGTACAAGTGAGTAGTACCCCCTGTCCATATTGTTACCTGTGTACAAGTGAGTAGTACCCTCTGTCCATCATGTTGCCTGTGTACAAGTGAGTAGTACCCTCTGTCCATCATGTTACCTGTGTACAAGTGGGTAGTACCCTCTGTCCATCATGTTACCTGTGTACAAGTGAGTAGTACCCTCTGTCCATCATGTTGCCTGTGTACAAGTTAGTAGTACCCTCTGTCCATCATGTTACCTGTGTACAAGTGAGTAGTACCCCCTGTCCATATTGTTACCTGTGTACAAGTGAGTAGTACCCTCTGTCCATCATGTTACCTGTGTACAAGTAAGTAGTACCCTCTTTCCATCATGTTACCTGTGTACAAGTGAGTAGTACCCTCTGTCCATCATGTTACCTGTGTACAAGTGAGTAGTACCCTCTGTCCATCATGTTACCTGTGTACAAGTGAGTAGTACCCTCTGTCCATCATGTTACCTGTGTACAAGTAAGTAGTACCCTCTGTCCATCATGTTACCTGTGTACAAGTGAGTAGTACCCTCTGTCCATCATGTTACCTGTGTACAAGTGAGTAGTACCCTCTGTCCATCATGTTACCTGTGTACAAGTGAGTAGTACCCTCTGTCCATCATGTTACCTGTGTACAAGTGAGTAGTACCCTCTGTCCATCATGTTACCTGTGTACAAGTGAGTAGTACCCTCTGTCCATCATGTTACCTTTGTACAAGTGAGTAGTACCCCCTGTCCATCATGTTACCTGTGTACAAGTGAGTAGTACCCTCTGTCCATCCTATCCCCTCAGGTGGTGGCAAATTCCTTACTACTGGGCAGGGATAAAGTTCTATGACCTGGTGGCTGGTAAGCAGCTCGTGAAGAGCAGCTACTTTGTCTCCAAGGGCAAGGCATTGGAGGAGTTCCCTATGCTCAAGGCTGACAAGCTGTGTGGGGCCATTGTGTACTATGATGGTGAGCCACACCTTCCTCACACCCACACACCTACACACCTGCATATCCAATGTCACATGCTACACATGCTTACACCCGGATCAACTAATTTGGACTGTTTTTTGACATATACATGCTGTTATTGGTTTGTTTTTTTTAGTTTTACCAAGAGTACCAGATGATGAAATGATGTACATCCATTTATGGTCATTGTATATCAACCACCCATTTATGGTCATTGTGTATCAACCATCCATTTATGGTCATTGTATATCAACTATCCATTTATGGTCAACTATCCATTTATGGTCATTGTGTATCAACCATCCATTCTTGTCTTGTCTTACAGGGCAGCACAATGACTCCAGGATGAACATAGCGGTTGCCTTGACGGCAGCCAGGCTGGGTGCCAATGTGCTAAACCACACGGAGGTGGTCTCTCTGATCAAAGAGAAGGTGCCCACAGAGGACGGGAAGGGGGAGAAGGAAGTGGTGAGGGGAGCAAGGGTGAGGGAGGTCTTCACGAAGAAGGAGTGGGATATCAGGGCTAAGGTGGTGGTCAACGCAACAGGTACTGTGTGTGTGTGTGTGTGTGTGTGTGTGTGTGTGTGTGTGTGAGTGTGTGTGTGTGTCTGTGTGTGTGTCTGTGTGTATGTGTGTGTGTGTCTGTGTGTCTGTGTGTGTGTATATGTGTGTGTGTGTTTGTTGGTTTTGTATGTTAGTTTTGTGTGTTGGTTTTGTATATGTATGTGTATGTATGTGTATTTATGTGTTGTTTGTATGTGTATGTGTGTGTATGTGTGTGCTATTTGTTTGTATGTATGTTGTTTTGTGTATTAGGTAAATGTGTAAGTATGTTGTGGTACAAACCTTAGCTGTGTACTGTATGCTCGTATCTAGAGTGTTAGGTAGTGGTGTGTGTGTGTGTGTGTGTGTGTGTGTGTGTGTCTGTGTGTGTGTCTGTGTGTATGTGTGTGTGTGTCTGTGTGTCTGTGTGTGTGTATATGTGTGTGTGTGTTTGTTGGTTTTGTATGTTAGTTTTGTGTGTTGGTTTTGTATATGTATGTGTATGTATGTGTATTTATGTGTTGTTTGTATATGTATGTGTGTGTATGTGTGTGCTATTTGTTTGTATGTATGTTGTTTTGTGTATTAGGTAAATGTGTAAGTATGTTGTGGTACAAACCTTAGCTGTGTACTGTATGCTCGTATCTAGAGTGTTAGGTAGTGGTGTGTGTGTGTGTGTGTGTGTGTGTGTGTGTGTCTGTGTGTGTGTCTGTGTGTATGTGTGTGTGTGTCTGTGTGTCTGTGTGTGTGTATATGTGTGTGTGTGTTTGTTGGTTTTGTATGTTAGTTTTGTGTGTTGGTTTTGTATATGTATGTGTTTGTATGTGTATTTATGTGTTGTTTGTATATGTATGTGTGTGTATGTGTGTGCTATTTGTTTGTATGTATGTTGTTTTGTGTATTAGGTAAATGTGTAAGTATGTTGTGGTACAAACCTTAGCTGTGTACTGTATGCTCGTATCTAGAGTGTTAGGTAGTGGTGTGTGAGTGTGTGTATGATGTGTGGGTGCAAATGTGTTTATATGTATGTGTGTATGTGTGTATATATGTGTATGTGTGTGTGTGTGTACGTTGTGTATATGTGTGTATATGTGTGTATATATATGTGTATGTGTTATGTGTGTCTGCTCTACCACCTATAGGAGCCTTCACCGATGTGATAAGGAAGATGGATGACCCCAACAAGCCCAAGATATGCCAGCTGAGTGCGGGCATCCACATCATCCTGCCAAGCTACTACAGCCCCCGCTCCATGGGCATGCTTGACCCCGAGACCACCGATGGGAGGGTCATATTCTTCCTGCCCTGGGAAGGTAGGGTGTGTGTGTGGGTGTGGTCTTGTGTCACGTGATCCGTGGGCTACCTTACATAATCGTGATCTTGCACAAATTACATGTGTGCCTATTTGTTTAGATGATGGTGTGGTAGGAATGGTGGACCAGCTAGCTAGCTATCCATGTCGCCTTAGTGAAACCAGGAAAGGCTGTCTTATTGCCTGTTGTACTAAGAAGCCAACATCCCCCCCCCCCCCCCTCCCCCCCAAGTTATAAAGTGCCACGTTCCTCCTTGGCATATTAGCACGTGCCTTGTCT